>PVLD010009750.1:0-74936 GCA_004027595.1 Dinomys branickii | reverse complement strand
AAGAAATACAAATGGCAAATAAATATATGAGAAAATGTTCCACATCCTTAGTCATTCGAGAAATGCAAATAAAAACAACATCGAGATTTCATCTCACCCCAGTAAGACTGGCCAGTATGAAAAAGTCATCCAATAAGAGATGCTGGCGAGGCTGTGGAGAAATAGGGACTCTATTACACTGCTGGTGGGAATGCAGACTAGTGCAACCACTGTGGAGAGCCGTTTGGAGATTTCTCAACAAACTAGGTCTAGAGGTTCCATTCAAACCAGCTGTTCCTCTTCTGGGTATTTTCGCAGAAGATCTGAAAACATCATACCACTCTGATATATGTGCACCCGTGTTTATAGCAGCACAATTTGTAATAGTTAAAATGTGGAAGCAACCCAAGTGCCCATCCACAGAAGACTGGATTAAAAAATTGTGGCATTTTTATATAATGGAATATTATTCAACTATAAAGAAAGACAGTTTTGGGGACTTTGTAGGCAAGTGGTCAAAACTGGAGTCCATACTCATAAGTGAAATAAATCAGCGATACATGTGCAGGCAACGTGTTGTATCACTGGTGTAAGAACCCGAGCGTGGGAATATAACCTAAGAGACATGAAGGAAATCTGTTCTAAAACAAAGAACAGATGGGACGAGGGAAAGGAGAAAAGAAAGAGACAAAAATGTATGTATGTATATATGAATATGCATATATGCAGGAGAGCTAACATGGTTCTACTATTGTATTATATCACTTAATGCTAAGAAATAATCGATGATGGGTTATTTGATCAATCTTGTATGTCTGTATGTGTTATCCTGAACACACACTTCAAAGATATCAATATGCAAAGCAGCAGCTATTGGTGTTTTGTTGTTGTTGTTGTTGTTGTTGTTGTTGTTGTTACTGTTGTTGTTTGCCTGTTTTGTTTTTTGTCTTTGGATTCTTGGTATTTGTGTTTTTTCTCTTGTTGAGAGGATTGTCTGACTTATTTTGCATGTCTGTATATGGGTTCATATATTTACACTTCGAAGTTATCAATGGATAAAGCAATAACCACTGTTGAGACCATGTCACCTTGTCTATAGATTAGTTGTGATTGTACTATTTTTTATGCTAAT
This sequence comes from Dinomys branickii, assembly GCA_004027595.1. Classification (NCBI taxonomy): domain Eukaryota; kingdom Metazoa; phylum Chordata; class Mammalia; order Rodentia; family Dinomyidae; genus Dinomys; species Dinomys branickii. The sequence continues at coordinate 73,825 of PVLD010009750.1, read as the reverse complement.
TGGTGTCTGTTTGTTAATATGTTTTTGTACCTTTATTTAAAAAAAAAAAAAGTGCTTCTCTACCTGCAAGTTCTCAGGCTCCACAAGAGATTCCACTGTACAAAGCTAACAAAATCTACCTTTTGTTTTCTTCCTTGTACTTACACCAAATTACTAAGTCCTGCCTCTTCCATCACCTGATATCTTAGGACACCCTCTTCCCTCCCATCTCCTCCACTGCTGCTGTCTGTCATTGCCACCTTGTTTACTGCAGCCTCTCTGTCCCGGTCTAGTTACTTCCTAATCCATCTTTCACAGGGCAAGATCATGCATTGCAGCATCTCTGTTCTCTGTGTAAAATCACTTAATAACTGTCTCTTGCCCTCAGGATAAAGCTGAAGCTCTAAATGGCTTGCAAGGCCCCTTCAAGATACAGCTCTGAAATACTACTCCAGGCTCATCTCTTTGAGCATCCTTATCTCATATCGAATTACTTTCAGTTCTTATTATATGTTGTACTACCTTACCTCTGGGGCATTTATCCAATTGTCTGGATATCTGTACTTTTGAGTGCTTGGCTATCACTTTCCATAGAAACCTTTCTTGATCATTCCCCAACTTCAAGTCATGTGTTCCTCCTTAGATGATGTGGTCTGTATGTTCCTGCCTCTCCTGGAAACATAATTACCAAAGCAATAGAGGTAGGGCTTTTAAAAGATAATTAAATCGTGGGTTCAAAGTCCTCAAGAATGCATTAGAACCCTTGTAAAGGAGGCACTCAAGGGCTCCCTTAGCCCTTCCAGAGGAAAATCATTGTGTGTGTCAGGACTTGGGCTATTTCCAAATACTAAATCTGCTGGTGCCTCCACCTTGGACTTTCCAGTCTTCAGAAGTTTAAGAAATAAACCTCTGGGCTTTATAAGCTACCTCACCTGTGGCACTTTGTTACAGCAGCCCACTGCGACTCAGGTGCTCCTGCTCCTCATAGCACCATGCACTCTCCTTACCCTAGTACTTGTCACACTGACTTATAAATGTCCCACACTCAACCGCCAGCTCCAGGACGGGCACTGGGACTGTCTAGAACATGGTTGTCTTTTCAGCACGTAGTATCATGCCTGACACTTGGAAGACACTAAATAAATACTGTATATGCTGGATAAATTAGCTATGGAATTAGATAATAATAACCTCAGGTACAAACCTTTCAGTAAGAAACTGATTCCAGCATGTAGATATAAACATAATGGTCATCATCCCGAGATTGTACTAATGGCACTCAATCTAGTATTTTGTTAGTAAGAGTGGAAAAGCTTGCTTGATAATGGCTTTCTCATCTACATTTTCACAGACTTGAAGGTGTAGTAACAAAGAGTCATACCCATTTAAAAGACCCACACCCCATAAAGCATAGGGATGAGTAAGCCTCATTTCCACTTAAGAGGCTCTTTTCCTGTTCGAAACTCTGCTGTATTTTCTGCCTCTTGAACTTCTTGAGCTTTTAATGTATGAAATAACACTTCCTTATATTTTCCCCTCCTATCTGCCTTTGTTAAAAAAAAAAAAAAAGAAGTTAGGTAATTAGTGTTAGGTTTTCAACGCAGAGGAAGAAGCAAACAAAGGAGAGAGAACAAAGCCTTTACTCCAGACACGCACAGAAAAGGACTGCAAGCAGCACAGAGCTCCTCTAAGGTAGACAAAGAGGCTGGGGGCTTGTGAGGACTCTGGCTAGAGGCGGAGCTGGAGGGGCGGGCTCAGTGACGCATTAGGAGCTGATTGGAGCTTCCCTCTCACAAGCTCGCGTGGGAAGGGTAAGAGGAAGTTGTACTCGGATGTGGGGAAAAGAACCTGGGAAAATGGTCACTTGGAAGATAGGGTGTTGTTTTGGGGCTTCAGCTATGTTTGACCCACACGATAATGATTCAACAATTCATACTCAGGCAGGAACTTATCAATTAGGACTATTGAAAGACTTAACATTGTATGTACCTATGTATTTTGATTTACTTTAAATAATTTCTAAATCATATGTTAGTTCGATTATAAATGCATAAGGGATTAATATTCTGCTTTTTATTTCAATGTATTTTTATAGAAAAATATTTAAATTGAAAAGTTACAGAGGTTATGAAGTAGTATCGAGGTAGACCCGGGGAACACCTGAACTTATTTTTAATTCACAGTCAGCAACATTGTTTTCTAAGATAAATGTATAACCAGAGATGAAGCAGGTCACATGATTGCTTTATCTGCCCCTTTTGTCCTAAACTTACATGGAGGTGTCTAGCATTAATTCAGGTATTAAAAAAGATGCCAACCAGAAAGAAGATTTAAACAGAAGACCGAGGAAGCCAGAAATTTGCTCTAATGCCCAAAGCTGTTACCTTGGGGGGCTCTTATATTTGGAGACCCTACCTACGTCATATCTTGTACGTTAATACACCATAAGAGATATAACCTGCATATTCAGTTATCAGAGTTGCTCTGTCCCACGGACATACATAACTTACAGACATGTAAGTAAAATACTTATTAATTTTGAGATTTTGGGTTGTATTTTGCATCAATACTTCTTTTTGTCAGGCCTTAAAATTTTCATACAACCCTGACAAAAAATGTATGGAAAGATCTTATTGATATAGGGAGGGAAAACTCCCAACCTGAGAGACCTCTGGGATGAGTTCGTGTTCTCTAAAATCAATAAATGAATTTTAGGAACAACGGAGGTTAAAAGCAGAATACATTTATTGAGGGAAAGAAAGCTTCTGTCTGAGAGAGGGACAGAAGGGGACCCAAGTGGGTTGCCCAGGAACCTGTCTTTTTAGGGATTTTATAGAGCAAAACCACAAGGTGAGGCAGGTCCAAGGTGGAAAACTTGGGAGCTCGCCAGATGAACATGGAGTGGGACAAAACTGTGGTCAACCAATAAGATTACAAGTATAATTGTTCAGGTAAAATTGATTAAATTGGAATCAAATGGGGAAGCAAGTCACATAGTCAGCAGACATGAATAAAGAACAGGGGCCGTTCCTATAGGGGGTTGGGCTAGGGACTCTTCCTGGCTTTTTCAAGATGATTGTACCTATAAAGAATATTAATCCCTAAGGTCCATGCCTGGGGAAGTACGTGGAAACATCTGTTTAATCTTTTGTACACAGCTGGAGGTTTCTGCCTCCTCCACAGTTGCAAGGTAATTCCTTTTCTGCACTAGCTCCTTCGAGGGCCTGGCCCTGTCTGACTGCCTATAATATTTTTTAACATTTCTATCTAGTTCAGCTGCCTATCACATTATCTCAAACTGATAAAAGCCATTTACAACATACCCACTACCAGCATCATACTAAATGGAGGAAAACTGAAAGCACATCCTCTAAAATCAGGAATCAGACAAAGGTCTTCATTCTCACCACTCTGTTCAATATGGCACTGGAAAGCTTAGCCAGAGCAATATATCTTACTAGTGTGCCTTACTAGAAATGGAGATTAAAGCACAAATTCACAGGGAAAAAAACTTTGTTCGGAAAGTTAGAGGGAAGCTAGAAAAGAACTCAATTTTAGGCAACTGAAGAGCACACATTCTGATAAAGAGGTTCAGACAGGCCCGTGCTCAAGGGAAGGAGGCCAGCTTTTAAGATTTTGTTCGTGGGCTGGGGACACCAGTTCATCATTATCTTAATTCTGGTGTCACAGTTATGGAATCTCTATGGCCAAGGGATGATTTTGTTCCCAGAAAAGGAAAGATTGTGTATGTGGTCATGTCAGTCATATGGACCTGTCCCTTTCTTGGAATCCAAGTACCCACATGTTTAGGGCAGAGGATGAAGACTCTGGGTAGATATGAATGTCCCTTTGAGCCTCTTATCTTGTCCTCAGTCTTGAAGGGGAATGAAATCATTTAAATTCAGGCCTAATCAACCCTGACTGGCCAGGTCTTAGAGAGACATTCCCTAAATGATCAAAATACGTCTATTTCTCAAAAGAGATTCAATCCAAGATTTACATTAACAAAGATATCAAATGAAAATTAAACTCTGTTCTGTTTTTAACTACCTATTGTAGGCCCAAATAAAAAGCCATGGTTCCTACCAAAAATGGCTTGTAAGTCCCTAACTATTCCAGATAAAAACAGAAATCTCTTAATGAGTAGTAGGTAAGGGGCCTGGTGTCCCCATCTGTATGGTGGACCCTGCTATGTCACAATGGGATACAGGGAATTCCATTTTGTAGAAGTGGAAAAGGGATCTGGGGATGGCAGGAGATGAGAAGAGGAGAAGTGAAAAGCTTCTCATATCAAAATGTGATATGCATATGTTCCAATTCCCTGTGCTGAAGATATTTATTATGTATAACAAATATAAACTAGGAGAAAAGGGACAAAGAAAAAATTTTTCATAGATCTTACAGAACACCAAAGATTCCATCTGCCTACTGGCTACCTTACCTTGGGCCTCTTTCTGGAGGAAAGCTTTTGCGTTCTGCCTCTAACAACCTTTTCTGGCTATGTGGAATGAAGAGCATCCCATAAGTACAATGGAAAGGAAAAGAAAAAAGTAGCCAGGATGTCTTCCTACTTGAAGCATCTTCCCTGTCTTCTCACTCCAAACATGGAGGAAGAACTTGTTGAAAGACAAAGTTGGCCTCAGAGCACACACACACAGACACACAAACAGCCAGAGGACCGTGGGACCATGTGCCCTGCTCCCAGCCAATGCCAGCATCCACCAAGCCAAGCCATGCACCAAGCCCAGAGGCCCCCAGGACCCCACCCTCAGTGATGCTGCCCCATGGGACTCTCCTGAGGTCTTCACAACACAGGAAAACACAGGGCACAATGACAACAAACAGATCTTATAGAAGAATAGATAAATACCCAGGACAGTTTTGCTTCAGGACTAAAATGTTACCCTACAAGAATCCAGGTGACAGCAAGCCTTTGGGAACTAGGCTTGGAGAGGGTGAGAGCTAAATAGGGACCTCCTGGGGCCCCATGGGAGGGATGTGCTCAGACCGGGAAGATCACAGGGTCTATATTCTGCTGTAGGAGACCTGGGTTGGAGGGTGTAATCATCAGAGTGGGCAGTCTCAGAAAAGAAGGCATTTAGTCTAATGGTATGAGCACTGCTGCCTACATGCAGCAGAAATTAGTGGCCTGAAGCATACCGGTCAATATATAGGCGGCCTAACTGTCTTCATTAAAACCATAGTCCTCTTTGGTCTGGTTAAAGGTCATTCATGAGTGTTTCCTAGAGTCTGTTGATATCTAGTTGACATTTGATGCTATTGTTATCACTTCATTTACTATCACAGTCAAAGTAACATAGTCATTGCTGACAATTGGTTTTCTCTCTATGCCAATATTTGGATTTCCTGGGCATCATAAACAATTTAAAAATGCATGCACATACTCACAGGAGCATGGGAAAGCAAGGCAACCAAGGACACCTAATGTCTCCCAACTCTCCTAAGGCAGATCAAGGGACACAAATGGAGAGAAAAGCCCATATGAGAGAGTAGAACTCTACAGGAAGGTTACAGATGAGTGTTGGTGGTGTAGTGATGAGCATAGCTGCCTTCCAGAAAGGTTATAGATGAGATGAAGGAACTAGATGAGTTCAAAGAAGAAATGAGCCAAAAGTGAACAGAATTATCACTCAAAATACCCCATGTGGGTTCTGGAGAAATAAGTAAAAAATTGGAAGAGCTGATCAAAATAGTTCAAAATATGAATAGCAAATTCACCAATGATATAGAATTCTCAAAAAGATATCAGAAATACCTGAAATAAAATATCTGAATAGAATTCATAAGTTGTAGAAATGACTAATGTAAGAACAGGTTGTCTGAAATTGAGCACAAAAGCTAAATTATGAAGAAGTACTCAGAGAAACCACAAAAAAAAAATAAAGAGAGAGAGAAAACAGAAAAAGACCATCCAGCAGATGCTGCTGACACCAAAAAGACCAATCTAAGGCTAATTTTGGAATTAGAGAAAAAAAAACGTTAACACAGATGAAATTATAAATATGTTTACATAAATCATAGCAGAAAACTTCACAAAATTGAGAAAAGAGTTCTACATGCAAGTAAGGGTGGCTTCCAGAACACCAGAACAGCTATGATGAGAAAAAAAGCTCATCAAGATGTATCCTTGTTAAACTGCAAGATATCCAACAAAAGACAGAATTTTAAAAGCAGAGAAAAATAAACACTCACATATAAAGGTAAACCCATTAGAATTGCAGCACAGTTCTTGACACAACCATAAGGGCCATAAGAGCTTAGAATGTAGTATTTCACACCCTAAGAACAATCTCCAACCCAGATTATATACCCAGCACAAGTTTCCTTCAAAATAGATGGAGAAATAAAGACATTTCATGAAAAAGACCTGCTCAAGATATATATGAATATTAAATCAGTAGTCCAGAAAATACTGAAAAATACCCTCTACAGAAATGATGAAACCAATAAAGCTAAAAACCCAGATAAAATGAAGACTCCAACCTAGATCACAGATAAACAAGAACAAAAAAGAACAATGAAAAGAAACCAACAGAATAGAGTGCAATGATAGTAAATAATCAGCGTATCTCAGTACTATACCTCGATGCTAATGGTCTCAACTCTCCAACTAAAAGACACAGGTTAGCAGACTGGATCAAAAAACAGAATCCAACAGTCTGTAATGAATACCAACATAATCACAGAGGGTGATCTTAACATCCCACTTTTGCAAATAGATCAACTAAACAAAAAATTGGTGAAGAAATATCAGAGCTAAACTACACCCTTGAATATATGAACTTACAACAGAATATACTTTCTTTTCTGTAGTACACAATATTTTCTCCAAAACAGGTCACATACTAGTCCACAAATCCTGTCTAAATAAATAGAAAAGAATTTAAATGTCCCATGTATACTGTCAGACCACTGCACAATGGAAATGAAAATCAACAACAGAAAATATCACGGAAAATGTAGAAACACCCAGAAAATTAATAATACACTCTTAAATAATGAATGGGTCACAGAAGAAATTGAGGAAGAAATTTTAAAATTTCTGGAAATTAACTTCAATGCCTGTACAACTCACTGGAATCTCTGGGACACTATGAAAGTACTCTTAAGATGGAAGTTCACTGCAGTCAGTGCTCACATTAGGAAAATGAGCTAGCACAAATAAATAACCTTATGAGGAACCTGAAGATACTTCAGAAACACAACAATCCAGGCCCAAATCAAAATTAAGGAGCAAAATCATAAAGCCCAGTGTGGAAATCACTGAAATCAAGACTTAAAAAAAAAAGAATCAATGAATCAAAGAGCTGGTTCTTTAAAAGAATAAACAAAATGATAAACCCTTAGCCAAACTTACCAAGAAAGAGAGAAGACTCACATCAGTGCAATTAGAAATGAAAAGGCAAATCACAACAGATACCATCAAAATCTAGTAACTTCTACAAAAAATTGTTTTCCAAACTGGAAAATTTTGAAGAAGTTTACTGACTCCTAGACTCATAAGTATTACCAAAGCTAATCCAAGAAGACACAAAGATGATAAACAACTCCATAGCTGTCAGTGAAAATCTACCAACTAAAAACACCTCAGGACTTGATGGATTCATTGCTGAATTCTACAAAGTCTTTGAGGATATCACCTATACTCCTCAAGCACTCTAAAGAAATTGAAAGGGATAGAGTGATTCCAAATTAATTTGGAACACTCTAACTCTAAAACCTGATAAAGACCCAACTAAAAAACAAAACTGCAGGCCAATATCTTAATGAACATAGATGCAAAACACCTCAACAAGATATTAGCAAATAGAATGCAGCACATCAAAAAGTTCAATCATGACCAAATAGGTTTCATCCCAAAGATGTGAGAATTGTTCAACCTATAGCAGTCAATAAATGTAATACATCACATAAACAGAAACAGGGTCAAAAATCACATAATCATATCAATAGATACAGAAAAAAAGACTTTTGACAATATCCAACACCCCTTCATAAAAACTCTGAAAAAAATAGGTATAGAAGGACTATATAGGAATTTGATAGAAGTTATTTATAGCAAACCAATGGCCAACATCATATTAAATAGGGAAAAACTAAAAACATTCCCTTTAAAGTGAAGAATAAGACAAGGATGCGCACTATCACCCATTTTATTCAACATACTATTCAAAATATTAGCCAGAAAGTCAGACAACAGAAGGAAATAAAAGAGATGCATATAGGAAAAGAAGAACTCAATTTATCATTATTTGCAAATACATAATATCCTAGACAGAAGACCCAAAGAATGCCACCAAAAAACACTTAGAACTGCTAACCAACTTTAGCAAGATAGCAGGATGCAAAAACACATGAATCAATAGATTTCATGTACATAAACTTAATGAAGAGGAAATTCTGAAAACAATACCACTCACAGTAGCCCTGAGAAAAATTAAATACTTGGGAATTAACCTAACCAGGGAAGCAAAATACTTCAACAAAGAAAGCCACAGATCTCTAAAAAATGAGAAAAGAACGTCAGACAATGGACCATTCTCTTGTCTCAGCCTTCCAAGTCTAGGAACATAGAAATCCACCACCACACTTGAAATAAAATTTTTGGAGTGTTTGAATTATTGAGATAATTAAGGGTTATAAGTAATAAAGCTGTTAGTTTTCACCAAAATTAATGGACAATTTCAACACAAATGTTAAAAGGAATTTTTGAGAAACTTGACAAAGTTGTTCTAAAATGTTTGCAGAAACATAAAAGTTCCTCATGTCCATGACTTTTATGTGAACAGATCAAGGGAAGAAACCAAGGATTTTATCACCCAGTCTCCTGCTTGTCTTGGGCCACTTAGCCACAGCTGTGACCTGCATTTTAACAGCATAAAAGAATACTGCACGCAAAGCCCGCTGCTTTTCACATGACAGGACAAGGATCTTGCTCATAGAAAGGTTTAAGAAGTACTTCATGTGTCTGGATGGCTTGAAATCATCAAGTTTTTCCTTTGCAAAGAATTTCTATAGAGAATGGCGCACCAAGAGCAGAGATTAAGATGAAGCTATAAAAACAAAGGAGAGTTCTGCACAACAACACAGTCATGGCAGAACAGAGAGCCCCGTCTGCTAAGTATCTCCAGGACTGTGTGGAATCACAGCAACACAGGTATCAGAGCCCAAATCACGACCAGTGAGCACCAGCTCCCTACTGCCATTGTGACAGTGACCACAAGCTTAACCCTTTTACTGTTGGCTTAAAGCAACCCAAATCACTTGCTTACAGTTCCAGAGCTGAGAAATCCAAAACAGATGTTACTGGGCCAAAACCAAAGTGTGAGCAGTGCTGTGTTGTTTCTGGAAGCTCAAGGGGAAAAAGGTTTTCTGGCCCTTCCAGCTTCTAGAGGCCACCAGCCCTTCTTGACACCTGAGTCCCCTTGCTCCATATGCAAAGCCAGTCAGGGCAGATTGAGTCCTCCTCTCAGTGAGTCACTCTAACCAGACTGCTGCCCTCAACCATTTTTAAAGAAACTTCTTATTACACTGGGCCTACCATGCATCTTTTTTAAGGACAGTCGATTTGGATCCTTAATTCCCATGTACTACTTTAGTTCCTTCTTATTGTGTAACACAACATATTTACAGTTTCCATAGAGTGATCTTTGGGACACAGCTATTCTTCCTACCACAAAATACATATATAGGTTCAAACATTTAATGGGTTAATGTTAACTAAACAACTCCCTTACCACATGGGGCATGTGTCACAGAGAAGTTTACAGCTTACTTAGTGGGGACCCCCAAGTGCCCATGTACCCAGAATATAAAAGGAGTGTCTCTCTCCAGTTACTCTAAACTCATCCTGCCCTTGTAAAGTGGAAACCTGAAGCAATTTTCCAGCAGTTCCATTCTGATTCTACAAATTTTCTGTGTTACAATGTTCTTTTGGTTCAACTTCTAACAGAAGCTTCAGTACTAACATCTGTGTATGTAAACCAGCACATTAGCTCTCCCCAGGATGTTAAAATGAAGGTATTCATAGTGTGTGTTTCTGTGTGCTTCGTTGACCAAAATACACAATTTATCGGGAGCTCATCCTTTATTATTTTCCTGCATTTCTTTTTAAACTACTGTACCTGTCTCATTAGATTTTGACTGTGACTTTGTTCCTTAATGTTCTTTAATTATAAATTGCCTCTGTATTCTTAGGAAAGTCCTATCTGGAAGAAATACAACAATGAAGCTCTAAAGCTTTGATTTTACTAGGAAACACACACACACACACACACACACACACACACACACACTGTAACCTTTGTACATCCAGGTCCAGTGTCCAGAATCTTTTGTGTTTTACAAAGTATTAGGTAATTACTCCTTTTTTTCTGAAAAATGAATGTAGTCACATAAACATAAATATTTCCCTGTATTCTCAAGGGATGTCTGCCATGTCCTTTTCCCATCCTTGACAGGGAGGTTGAGGTGGAAAGAAAACATCCATTATCAGCACAGGTATAAAGCACCTATTAGCTGGAACTTGTGAAAAAAAATAAACATTGATCTTGAGGGTATGCATTAAAGAATTTACAGTAAAAGAAAATTAGTCTTTACCATTAATCTCCTGAAAGATAGGGAAGCTCTGACTAGCCTTTACATTGCTCACTTCTAAATGACCCTAAATGTGAAATGTATACTTCTTGTGACATAAGTGCAGACAAAAGAGGCCCCGTATGGTAAAGAGGGTCCAACAGGAATTCTGGACTTCAGAGCCTAGTGATTTCTGATACAAGAACCAAAGCTGAGCACTATGATGTACTGAGCTTCAACCCTTCTGAAGTGAGGGAGTTTGACCCCAAGCCTGCACACCTAATGGTAAAACTGCATGGTGCTCACAAAGCAGCGAAGAGCATAGATTACGGAACCAGGTGGGCTGTGATTCAAAATCCTTCTGCTGCTCACCGTAATCTCAGGTAACTTACTTCACCTCTCTGTGCATCTGTTTTCTCATTGTTAATTTGTGTAAACCACTTAGGGCAACCTGCTACTGATTTGATTTTTACGATTATTGTGATGGCCACCAACACTACATAGTCCTGTCTGATGCAGTGTGAGGTTGTTAAAATAAAGAATTACTATTAACCAGGCTAGTAGAAAAGGGATAGTGTCAATTTAGAATTCTCAAATTAAATATCTTTACTTTCATCCTCTATAAACTCCAAATTTGTCAGAATTGTTAGTTCCCCATTTTATGATCTATGTTTAGGCACTCTCGTGTCCTTGGCTCTGTAACTAAGATAATGAGAAAGTCTGCTCTGTAGTCATAATTACTTTCTTCTTTCCATATTGCATGTGTTCCCAAAATCTTCTGCATTTGCTTGTTTATTTACTCCACAATCTTTATTTAGTGTTTAATATTTAAACAGTATGTGCCAGTCACTATCGTGAGAAAAGTCTTTGCTTTTATGGAACTCACATTCTTATAGACAAACAACCAACAAGCCAATTAATAGATCTATAAATGAATTCATATAGTGGCAAATGCTAAAACACATGGGGAAATCCATTCTAGAGAGACTCGGGCAGAGCAAGGAAGACAAATACAGGTTGAGTTGTCTGAAAGGGGCCCTTGGAGAGAGGACACTTATATAGATGTTGAATACTAAGTAGCCAGCCAAGGGACTGTCAACTGACAGAAGTTTCTTGCAAGTGGGATTAGCAAATCCCAAATACCCCATCAGGTAATCAGTTTTCAGGGTTGAAGAATACAAAAGTAGCCAATGTAACTCAAGCACAGTAAGAAAGGGCATGAATGATCAGCACAGATGGGGAAGAAGGCAGGCCATGCTGTGGAGGCTGTAACATGGCAAGGAGTTTGCATGGGGCAGTCCCTGAAAGTTCTAGACCAGGGGTACGTAGCCAAAAGAGAAGTCATAGGACCAGTGGAGAAGGATATACATGAGCCTTCATGACTTGTAGTAGAGGTGGCAGTGAAAATAGAGTGTAGATTTGGATACATTTCAAAGGTAGAGTTGGGATGGATTCTTAGGTAGAATTATTAAGATGCTGATGAGATCCTGTAACCTGAAATCAGTGCATCTTTCTGCACACCCAAGATTCCACTTATCCTGGAGAAGATAGGGGATTTCCATGCAGAAATTAAACCACAGAAATGTCTCTTCAGTGTTGCAAAAATAAAATTCTCTCTCCAAATCCCCAAACTAACGTTTTAGGAATTGTGTATCTTCACAGGCAATGGAGTAAATGAAATTTCATTGAGTAATAGTTTTAATATTGTTCACTACAAATATAATTTGAGAGAAATCAAAACTCAAAGTTCTTCATTCCAGGCTTCCCTGAGCTGAATAGGAAGTTTGGAGGTCTGAGCCAACCAGACTGCCAATTGTTGAGATCTTTTAAAGAAGCTGCTAGAGTTCCAGGAGCTCAATAACAGCATAGCAAAAACAAGAGGGAGATACAGAAGTCTAACTCAGGCTATAAAAAGAGTTAGGACTTTTCCCCCTAAAATGGTGCCGGGGCACTGGGAGATTAAGCATTTACCCATCTGTGTGAGAGTAGACTTTTCTGTGTCCAAGGAACATGACTCAGAAATAAAGCTGAGAAAGATATTGCCAATTTCAGAATTTAGGAACCAAACAAAAAGCTATTTCAGCCTTGTGGTAGAAACAGTCTCTGTTTATCAGGACAAGGACAGTGAGCCCAAGATCAAAGATAAGGTGAGAGGCCCATAAGTGATGTAAATTAAAAAGAACCTCCAAAAGAAACTCATTAAAGCTCTAATCCTGCCAAACTAATTACACAGTCAAAGTGTATCTGGCCTATAGGTACATTTTCTTTTGCATGCACAATGTATTTTGGGCTTTTTAAAATGAACCTGATTGCCATATATGCTATCTAGTTTACCAAGCACCATTCTTTCTATCACCTTACACTCTATCATGTAGCCCAGTTATATTACTGGGTATATTGCTGGCCCCATAACTGTTTGAGTTCCTAAGTATGAGTATGTAGTTTGTATTGTAAGGCTAATTCTTTTCTAAGTGTTAAATACTCCAACATATGTTGAATGAAGAGATCACAGAAAAGAGAGGAAATCCCAAGAAAAAGGGTAAAATAGGAAAAGACCCGAAATCGTAGCAGGTCCAACTGTGGAAAAAGTATCCCTTGCTCCAGATAACTACAGCAGCTGCAGACTGTGATGAAGTAGGTAGAAGCCTCTGCTTGAAGACCTATGCCTCTTTTAACTAAGTTTTCCCAATTTGGGGAAATTCCTACAAGTCAGAACTCAAATTCCTAGCCTTCCTTGTAGTGAAGGTATTGACTTACAGCATAAATCCTGCCCAGTATCAGCTCTCTGGCAAAACCATGATTGGGAAAAGAGTGAGAGAATCAACCAGGAAGAGCTAGTTGCCCCAGCTGCACATACACAAAGCTGAGGTACTAGGGATTGCTCACTCGGTGTCTGGACAGAGGTGATGTTGGCGGCAGGCATTTTGCTGTGGTTTTCGCTGGTGCTTCATGGACAGCAATGTTTCCTCATCTGTCCGCAATGCAGTTTTACTCCTAGAATTGTAGCCTATAGTCCAGCCCTCTCCAAAATTCTTTGAAACTCTCAGCATTATTTTATTAAGTGTGTTTTCTGCTAAATTAGCCAGCATCAGCTTCTACTGCTGCATACCGAAGAACCACGACTGACAAAGCAAGCCCCGGCAGTCCCAGCCTGGAGAGCCTTTTAAGGAGACTACCTGGGAAGAGAAGCACTTCACCCTAACTCCTCTGACCACTGAAGCCTGTGAAGGAAGTACAACTTGTTCATAAGACCACACTGGTCCCCACAGAGGAAGTATGTGGTAGAAATCTCTTTCATCCTTGCTCTGTGAATTCCAATGTGTACTTCTAACACAGTGTGACATCACGTACCCATTCATCAGTACTCTTGGAAGGTGACTGTATGATTGCTATCCACAGAAAAGTCACTCCATTTTCATGACCCGATTATCAGACACGCTGCAAGGTATTCTTGCCTGGTAAGGATCCCCTCTTGGATGGGGAACTTGTTCTATATTAATACAGACCTGCATAGAGGAGGCAATCCATGCACATATTTCTAAACAAAGCTGTAGGGATGGTAGCAAGCTGGTTTTTATTTCTGTTACAGACAAACAAGAGTGCTTGCTTGGAGGTTTCAGCCACAGCACTGAGTTTTAAACCAAATGAAGAATTCTGAGCATTTGGGAAGACCATGGACACCCCTTACCAGCAGTTAGATAATGCTATACAGTATACACTACTATGGTACAGAAATTCTCATTTACATTCTTCATGACAGTGTTCTCATAGGGATACTATTAAGCAATCCAGATTTTCAACTATTGAAAGCTCGGAGAGACAAAGAGAAAAACCTCATAGGGACAAAATGCCTTTCTTAAAGTCATAGAGGATCCAAACCCTTTTTTTAAACTCCAAGCTATTGCTCTCTCCCTCCCCAATGGGAGGGATTGAACCCTGTAAGTCATGACTTTTTTCTTTTCCCTCTGTCCCTTGGATGTCTGAAACCATTTCAGGAAGTCCATGAAGGTCAATACTGTTATCAAAATGAGACATTATTTGTCTGTTTCTCTCCCACCCTCTTATGAGCCTAGGGTAACAGCCACTATGGTTGTTTTCATACACATTTCTAGACCAGAGTCTCCAAAATGAGACATATAACATGAAAGACACATTCTCCAAGCTTTAAGGAAGAAATATTCCAAAATCTACCGCCTAAAGCGAATGGGAAAAAAGATACTCTCAAGATGATATTCTTGAAAAACTTCAGAGGTGAATTTTTTCTAAATAATTCTTTTCTCATGAGCATATTACTAAATATGCAGTCAAGAAAACGAAGCACTGGTTGATGGGAAATGGCATATTATACACTTATTTTAAAAAGATGGGGGCAGGGGCTGGGGATATAGCTCAGTGGAATAAGCGTTTGCCTAACAAGCGCAGGGTCCTGAGTTCGATCCCCAGTACCGCAAAAAAAAAAAAAAAAGATGGGGGCAGTAAGTGGCAACTTGAAGAGATTTACTTTTATTAATATTATTTTTGACTGGGAAATCATTTATGGAATCTAGTATCAGACCTTGAAATATGTATACTTCCCAGGATGATTAAATCAAGCTGATCAACATAGCCATCACCCAAACTTATTTTGTGACTTGTGACTCCAGCATTGAAACAAGAATCTCATAACTCACTCATCATATGATTCAATTTCTCTTTGGGTTTTGTAACAAATGTTTGGGTGAAAAAATGGTGGATGGAAGTAAATCTGCCCTGAGATAAGAGAGACATGAATGGGTTTCTAGGTGTTGGAGTGACCACCGACAGTCAATGTGTCCAAGTCAGGATTCTATCTCTCCACATTTCACATGAGATCATCACACTAAAAGCACCACCTCTGGGCTTACAACACACTTCCCCCTTTCGGGAAAGAATGAGTCAGAAAAACCAGAAGCCACCTTACCAAGAATCCCTGGTGGAGACTTAGGCTTCTGCCAGGCGCAGCCCTTCCACTCCAGAGACTGCTAAAATATTTTTATCTTAATATCTTTGGAGGGGCTGAGAATTCATATTTTTGAAGTAGATAATATCAGAAACTCTGGCTATGAGGCCCAGGCTTTTTCAAAGCTCCACAGGCAACTGTGATGTGCAACACAAAATAACTGCTACATGTGATAGAAACCAAGTGTTAATTATAAGGATTTTATTTTGAAACTATCAGTCTGGTAAAGTTTTTATCTGCCCAGGACATTTTTCAAAAATTGATGCAAAGTAGATGAACACATATAAAAGTACCTTGAAATGGCAATTTATTATTTAGAGCTATTCACAATTAACTGAAGAAGAAATGTACAACTTTTGGGTAACTGGCATGCTTATCTAGCCCTTTTTTCCTGTACATTTGCCTCATCAACAGCTCCAAGACTAGAAAAAAATTAGCAAGTGGCGAGCACTGCACTGTTGCCAGCATAGTGTGTCCCATCCATCCCAGTTGCCTTATCTGTTCAATTCCTCTTTCTCGCAATCGAGAGTTACCCTGCAACATTCACCAGTGGTGCTTTTGTCAAGCTATTAGTCAATTCCTTCTTATAACCTGGAAAAATCACCATGTTCTTAAAATGCAAAGAAAGGAAAGCAAATTTCAGGAGGATTGAAATTTGTGAGTCAAAATGTCATCTTTTGTGCAGATCCCTGAATCACTTACTTCTCTGTTCCTCTCGCCAGCTTCTCCACCAGAGGCCCCTCGGACTCCCTCTGTGCCATTCCATGTGGAGGCCTTGCTGCCTCGGAAGGCTCCCTTCTGGTTCCCCTAGGGAAAACACCTCACTGAAGAAATATCATTAGTCCTAAGTTATTAAAGTGTAAAAGTCTAGAATGAAAGCTAAAGCCATCCTCCACAGCCTTGGGTTCAGTTCAGGTCCTTTATTCATCCTGTGGTGAGACATTAATTAGAGACATAAACTGCATGTGCAGAGTATAAGCAGAACTATACAAAAAGGCGCCCATCAAAGCCTTTTGCTGTTTGGTATCAGTGTTTTCCTTTCATTTCATTGTCTGAGTTTTAATAGAAATAAAAAATGTGCATGGAGGATCCAGTTCTGATAGTGAATTGCGATTGTTGTTTTCCACTCCTCAGAAAAAAAGTATATTAAACAAAATGCAGAGTCACATAGTTCAAGCTACTTTGAGTTTGTTCATAAAGGAAAATGCTTCCTGTGCAAAAATTTCAAGGGAGAGGAGATGTCAGGTCTCCAGAAGCAGTTATTATCAAACAAAGCAGCCAGAAAATTAATGCCTTGGAGTTGGCTGTGACCACAAGCTTGGCTATCAGCCAGTGTCTTCATCTCTTGGTAGGAGTATGATTTTGAGCTGTTTACTCATAAAGCCTATCTAAATGCTCTAGTTGACAAAATCCTTTCCCTTTTTCTAGGTTGCTTTAACTTTCTGGATAGTATTTTTACAAACCCTTGCTGACCACTTACTACGATTGAGGCAGTGGAAAAGAATGGATTATGGTACTATAGTACCAGGATACTTTTGTTACATCTAAAGAATAATGTGTCATTTAAAGACCTACCAGCTTGCTTCTCTTCCTTCAAATCAAAGTCTCTTTTCCAGACACAGAACAACCTTATAACCTCTTGTCACATTCTCCTTTTAGAATGGCTGTTTATTCCAGACATCTAAGAGGAGGGAATCTCTGCATCATCCCTGGCTTTAGAAATTGGAATTGAGCCATTTGTGTATGTGTGTGTGTGTGTGTGTGTGTGTGTGTCTGTGTCTGTGTGTGTGTCTGTGTGTGTGTGTCTGTGTGTGTGTACATGCTTTCCTAAGCAGGACACAGTTCTGAATTCTAAACAGTTGAACAATTTGACAACCTAGGTAATCCCATGTTCTGTTCAATTGAAAATTACCACTTATAAGTTACCAGGTAGCAAACAAATAGAGCAAAAGGTTTGTAAAATAGTAACTTCCTTGGGCTGGGGATATAGCTCAGTGGAATAAGCGCTTGCCTAGCAAGCGCAGGGGCCTGAGTTCGATCCCCAGTACCGCCAAAAACAAAAAAAAACAAAACAAAAAAAAAAATAGTAACTTCCTTTGCACTAATCCGGAGAATGAATATGTAGGACTTTAATAAAAAAAATACCTACTTGACAAGTGATATTCTGTTTATATGTATCATGACTAATAGTAATGACTGCAATTCATCACATTAGAAAAGGAATCAACAGTTCTAGCTGTACCAAATTAGAACTGATTGAGAACCTATCTCACCCTGGCAGAAGCTAATAATTACAACATTGTTGTATAGGAAATAGCCAAAACTCATTTTAGGTTTCTTTTTGGCTTATGAAAATCCATTACATAACATCTGGTATGAACAAACTAAGCAAAATAGAGTAAAATAAAATAGCGTTGACATATTTTATCTGATTAACTCTCCAGAGAAAGTTACCCCATGTTTGCCTAACATTGGTAGAACATCGCTTTTGGCACTGCTCTGAGCACTCTTGCTCTTTGATCCATTTTTTCCCTCCACCTTCTTTAAGGTATATCAGTACCAGTATCATACACAGATGGAGAAGTGAGCATCACAAGGATGAAATGGTCAGTCCAAGAGCTCAGAGCCATATCCAAGACTGAAATCTAAGGCCATCTTAAATAGATATTAAAGGCATCCGTTCGAATCAGTGAAACTGCACTGTCTAATGAGACTGGGTGAATACTGGAAGTGCAAGTGCTAGAAGAAAAAACACTCTTCTTGAAAATCATGCTGTGTCTTTCATAATCAAGAGATTTGTGAAGGATAAACAGAAGTAGTGGTTATGCAGGTCCTCAGAGGATGCCCCTCTTGGAACCATAACTCTTGGCCCATAGAATGTTTCCAACAATGGGTCAGGGACAAAGAGGAATGAAGGAAGTGAAGAGTCTTAGCTACAATAGGTGTCCTTAGGAATAGCCCTGGTGTCATTTTATCTCTACTTTCGAAGAATATTGGCATGACCTTGGCTAGAAAACTAACAAATATTGTCATCTAAACCTGATGATAATGCCAAATGCCACTATGAAGGATTTGTGTTAAACATTACAATAGCCAAATTTAATGTTCCCTCCCACCAGGATGGTCAGGGTAAGATGATATGGGCTTAGGGCAGTCAATATCAGTGGTATGATGGAGTTGAACTGTGTTCTGACTGCAGAAGTTAGTACATATCCTCAGATGAACCTCTTTCTCACAGATGGCAAGAGCCAAAAAGTGGCCCAAGACTCTGGAAGGAGTTGGTGTTCTTGGCTGTCAGGAGACCACACCTTAGACTCTACAGAGCCAATACCGGGACTCTTCTTGCTGTTATACTGCTCGGGGAGCTGAGGATATAGGCGGGAGTGAAAGAAAAGCTCATTTTCATCCTTCCTTGCAACTTGTCCCTAAGATGGCTCCACTTTACTTTCCCTTAGGGGAGGCTTCAATGCATATACTATATTTTGCTCCTCAGATGTCTACGCTTTTGCCAAAAAAGTAACTTGGACCTCAGTTATACAGTTGATGACCATTTTCTCTTCTTTCCCATAACCCTCATTCTTTATGATGCAAAGAGCAAGACATCTCAGGATTACCTTGGTTACCTTGTTTACCTGAACAGTCCCAAGCCAGGAGCAAGAGCAGAGACAACCCATGGGAAATGCAGCCTGCACGGCAATACCCAGCCTCCTTAGCATCTCCTGAGCTTCAGAAAGGCACAAAGTGCCCAAAACAGTCAGTTGAATCTCCCTTAAATAAGATCCTACCCTCACGGAGAGAAATAAGCATTATCACAGCAAAGTGTCATCTTTTTTTTCGTTTCTGTCCTTGTTCTTCCTGAGCCCTCTGCCTGGAGAAGCTTTACAGGTCCCCCACATTTCAGTGGCAGAGCAACTATTGGCTCATGCTCCCATGCACTGTTACACACTGAACCTCTTAGATTGCACAATAAAAGAAAAATCTGTGACTGCCTTGTCTTTCGTAACCCTTCCTCATGAATATGCTACTACTAAAGCATATAACAACTCATGTGCAACATTTGAATTGTATGTCTATACCTGATGACATTACAGAAATATTAAATTTCTATTTAGGAATGAGAATGGCATTGCAATGTGGGGTATTTTTAAACCTGCATAGCTTTTAGATCTATACAATGAAATATTCACAGACTGAATGATATATCTGAGAGTTGCTTTAAAATAATATGACAGGAGTGGCAGCAGGTGGGAGTGCAGGTAGAACAAAATTGGTCTTGAGTGGATAGTTGTGTAAGCTGGATGAAAGGTTCCATATGATGAGCTTTTCTGTTGTTCTTTGGGGGCGGTTGCCTATGTTTAAATACTTGCATCATAAAAACTTTCAAAAAGTATCCAAACTGGTTAGAATTACTCTAAATTAATAGTAGAAAATCATGTGTTTCAAAAATACTTAAAATATATGTAACTTTATGATTTAATATTAAATGGAACAGAAAGACCTAAAGGTATACCTAAAGTACTGCATAGGTCAAAATACAGGTGAATGTTTAAATTTTTTAAATCTATTTATTACACATTGTCATTTAGCCCCCTCAGAATACTACTCTCCACATCCAACACACTTATTCCAACAACTTTGCCTTTTCTGAAGTAGTTCCAGGAGTTCGCGTTCATGAGTGTCTTCAAAAGTACAGTGAGTGCTGCTGACATCAACAGAAAGGCCAGATTATAAAGAATTATGGTGCATACTTAGCTGAATTACTCCGTGGATGGGGCACACTTTGTGACTTTTGTTTCCTTCCTTAAATGCAAAATTATCAAAATGTGAATGTTTTGAATTGATTCAGGATATGGAGGTAACTATGGCAGCACAATTAAGACATTCACCAAAAAGGGCTTCTAGATCCCTTCCACCAGGGGCGCCTACCAGGGCATAAACGGGTTCAGGTGAGAGGAATCTCCGCGGATGGGATTCATGGCAATATGTCTTTTACTGTAACACATTTTTAAAAAATGTTCTCATTCACCATATATCACACCTGATATATGCAATTCATATGGAAATGGAAGAAGAAACGTAAGTTGTGGCTGACCCCAGCTACTAAGGACACATCTTGTTTTACCTTTTTGTTACCTTTTTGTATTTTCCAAACTTACTAGAAAGTAAATATACTATGTTTATTTTTACAGAGTTTTTATATATAAGCTATGCTGGTGATATAGTGTTAGGTGCAGAAAAAGGTTACGGAACTGTATTTGAAGTAAACTCTCAGTTCGGCTTTACAATGTATGCACATGGTATGTGGGTGTATCTAAAATAAACAGCATCAAATTGTTATTGGCAGTTATTCCTGGATGACAGTGTTTTTGGTCATTTTATTTTGTGTTTCTTTGCTTATGTACTTTTGTCAATTAAGAAGTAAAATGTTATAATCAGAAAAATATGACGTGAAAAAAGAAAACTAGATTTATCATAATCTTTTACTAGAAAAGATCATTTAGAGTAATACAATACATAAGGAACTATCCAGTACATACGCATAAAACAGATAAATCTAAGGGAATACAAATTCCCTTTGAAAGTGTAGATTAAGCTTTTTAAAAAGGTTGACACAAAATCCTTGGAACAACCACAATTGTGTGCCAATGCACTTGAACTTGTGATCTCAATTCTTTAGTAACGCTCTTTCATTTTCTGTCCCTGTTCAGGTATATCCATGCCCATTCCGGTCTTTGGGCTGCAGGATGATTCCAAGGTCTTCAAAGAGGGGAGTTGCCTACTCGCTGATGATAACTTTGTCCTGATTGGTTCTTTTGTGTCATTCTTCATTCCCCTAACCATCATGGTGATCACCTACTTTCTAACTATCAAGTCACTTCAGAAAGAAGCTACTCTGTGTGTTAGCGATCCTGGCACAAGGGCCAAATTATCTTCTTTCAGCTTCCTGCCTCAGAGCTCCCTGTCATCAGAAAAACTCTTCCAACGGTCAATCCACAGAGAGCCCGGGTCCTACGCTGGCAGGAGGACTATGCAGTCCATCAACAATGAACAGAAAGCTTGCAAGGTGCTGGGCATCGTCTTCTTTCTGTTCGTGGTGATGTGGTGCCCGTTCTTCATCACGAACATCATGGCTGTCATTTGTAAAGAGTCCTGTAATGAAGACGTCATCGGAGCCCTGCTAAACGTGTTTGTTTGGATCGGGTACCTCTCCTCAGCAGTCAATCCCCTCGTCTATACACTGTTCAATAAAACATACAGGTCAGCCTTTTCACGGTATATTCAGTGTCAGTATAAGGAAAACAAAAAACCTTTGCAGTTAATCTTAGTGAACACTATACCAGCTTTGGCTTACAAGTCTAGTCAACTCCAAATGGGCCAAAAAGAGAATTCTAAGAAAGATGCCAAGACCACAGATAACGACTGCTCTATGGTATCTCTAGGAAAACAGCATCCAGAAGATGCTTGTACGGACAATATCCATACCATAAATGAAAAGGTTAGCTGTGTGTGATGTACTGGTTGCCATGGCAATTGTGGAGGGCACACCAAACTAGATCTCATCTATTTGGAGGGGGAAAAAATAAGGAGATTGGAAAAACTTAGGCTGCTCTAATGGAACTGAAAATAATGTCTGTGTGGTTCAATGTGTTCTATCAGTGAAAAGCAGGATTAAATGCCACAAAACATGCACTTCAAAAATGTTCTGACCACATTTCGGCTGTGAGCTTTATGATATTTTTAATGTTCTAAATCATGTCTTTAAAATAATTAGCTTTTTTGTGCAATTATAATGAGGCCCGAAATAAATCTAATGTAACTTCTATTATCAAATGGAAATCTTGCTATTCCTGTTGATGGCATGGGATTGCGTTGTATATTTAGTGCTGTAAATAAAAATAACTGTAAATAATGAAAATTTTGTTTGTGGCCTCTTAAATAAAGACCAATGCTCTTTAAAATTTGCCATGACATATATTTTGAAAGGAAAAAAAAGGCACTTAAAGACAGCACTATGAAATCTGTATCGCTAAGATAATCAAATGCAATATTTGACAGCGCTATTCATTCCTGCTTTTTCATAGATGCCATTTTTAAATATTTACAAGATTGCTCGCAGTAGCTGCATTTCAAATTAATTATCAGGAGTGGAAAAGATTTTAAATGTTACTGAGCAACAATTGCTGCTTTCTTTTCTTCTTGTGCTTTACTCTGAATTTCTAGTGTGGTCCAGTTTAATATTTGTCCTTCTACGTAAACTATCAAAAGGATAATTTAACATTGCCAAATACATGTCTAGAAATTGCTTCTTTTAAACAGTACCTCAGAGGTTTTTGGTAACTTGCTATAAAGTTACTGTATCACGCATGAGCTCCTTTGAACAGTAAACAGTATGTTAATGTAACTGTGTCAGGGTTGAAGATAAACTCAGGTTCTGGCTAGTAACAGTAGAACGTCTTAGGACATCTCTGTGCAAAGTAGGCGACTTTCCTATTGACACTCACCAGGTAAACTGATGCTTTAAATCAATACATTTGTATTATTTATTAAGGTAATTTAGCTTGGCTCCACAATCATCTATTAAGTATATGTTTATGGGTGAGGCAATTTTCTAGGTACTAGGGATATAAAAATTATGAAAATAAGATCCTTGCCTTTAAAGAAAACGACTAAACTGAAATCGGTCTTCTCAAAAAAAAAACAAAACATACTTATTTTGAAGGTCGATTCAACTTATTTTCTTCTTACCTTGTTCAGAAACAGGTTTATTTCAGCTCTGAAGGTAGTTTCCCCAGCAATATTTCCTGATTGGTCACCAACAAATGCCAAGCAAGCAAGAAAGAGAGCAAATATCGCTTGAGATCAAACCTTGCAATTAATCTGTTTCTCAATCTGGATCTGTTATAATTATTAAAATTTTGAACAAAATTTTTATTTCATCCCTCTAAAAATGCACTCATTTTAGTATTGCTGACCCCGTATGCCCTAATGAAAAAGCAGATAAACATATTTTGTAGAGATGGTTACTAAAGAGAGAAAAAGATAAAGAGTAGTTAATCCACCTTGGCATTGTAACACTCAAGTATTACAATTAAATTAAATTTCAGTTTTACTGGAATCAATGTTAGCTATTTGATTACAATGCTTGATGCATGTCTATTGGATATGAAATAGTTTTTACATTAAGCCTTTGGATAAAATGAAGATTTGAAAATTAAACAAAGTAGAAACCATCATTATGCAATTTGGAAACGCATTGGGCTACCCTAATCATGTCCTTATAGATATAATCTGAAAGATAGTTCACTATCGCGCAGCTAGAATCTAACATGCCACTAGCACTGAAGCCGCACTTCAAGTGAACTATTCCTTAACGGTGATACCTTTCAAAATGATGAAAATACAAACATTAAAAAGTCTCTGCTGTAATATATTCTGCCATAGTTTATAAGTTTGCACATTTTATTAGACATTCAAGAAAAGATGACAGCTTCTACTCCCATACACTCAGTCTTGATCAGAGTGAAAATAAATACTGCCTGACAGATGTCTTCTGATTAAACATATATTACAAGTGTGGCTGTGCAATCTTTTGCTCCATAAAGTATCTACTTAAGTGTATATAGATAAGCATGTAGCTGTATATATGTACAGACAGGTCCCCATGCACTTTATTCAATATTTATATATTTATATGGAAGAACAACAAGTCAGTGAAAATGTTCAATATTTACACATGTGTGCATGTTTGTATTATGTTGATTTAAATGTGAATTCATGTTCTAATGTTCCTGTGACCTTCCATTACTGTCAAAGGAGGTAAAGTGTACCAGAGTTTTATCCTTTAAATAAACTGGAAGTTGCTCTAATTTTGTAGGAAGACTTTAACACAGTTCTATAAAGATGATAAAAACAATAGTCCAGATATAGACTTAACTGATCTTTGAGCCCTTTGTTTAGTCTGGAGACTTCTTGACTATTATGGCTTTTTAAGTACACTCCTCACCGAGTGGAACAGTCCACGATAAAGGACTCACTCTTAGCCAACTTTAAGTTGATCAAAAGATTCATCTACGCTGAAGAAAGGAATTAATGCAGTAGTTAGAGAAAACAGTTTAAAGTACGTGTAATCTACTGGTTACTTGGCTACAGCGCCACCTCGTGGTCATTTTTTGAAGTTCCACCACAGCAAAGTTGAACTAAATCGTCAGTCATACTGCTTTTAGCAAAGGGTGCTTTTCCCATTTGTGCATCAATGAAATGTTTATACGGTGTCAAATTATTCTGTGCCATATGTAACAAGTACAGTGAAGACTATTTTATGTACTGATTTTAATCAAGATGATTCTAAAACATTTCAAGAATGAACAACTAATTGTAAATAAAGTACACTCAAATGCAGATGCAATTTTGTGTGAGTTCATAGCTGCGTTTACTAAAGGAAATTGCCCCAAATCTTCCAGGTTAACAGGCTGAGAACACAAGTAATGGTCTGATACTTTGAGAATAAAATATCTATGCTTCTGAAACTCAACTATGAATTAGTTTTATAGTTATGACTCAGTTTCCAGTTTCTACAAAAGATGAATGCATGTTTGATTACTCTGTTTGGTTCCACATAGCCCAGGAACACAGAAAAGCACTGGCGTACTCTGAGATGTGCACGGAGGTGGATATACATACAGGTGCATTACCATACACACATGCACATGTGCGACCACACACCACACACACACACACACACACACACACACACTCCTTCACAGGCATTAACATCAACTAAGGAAATACAGAATTGCTGAATAAATGGCAAATCTGCCCTGCATCTTTCAGTGGAGGTAAATAACATAAATATGAACAGTAGGTATGTGCTCAGGTGGCTGTAAGTCCACAAGATGACTGTCTGCCATATGCCAGGCATGAAGCTGGTTGCTTTGCTCATATGAATTTAATTGACTTCTCACACCAATCCTACAAGGTAGGGTTATTATCTTTTTTCACAGATGAAAAAAACTGAGATTTAAAGCAGTAGCATCCAATTCTTACCAATCACACAGCTGGTAAGGAAAGTGGCAAACTCCAGCCTAAGTCATCTGCTCCCAATGCATAAATTATTTTCCCAATTTCATTGGGTACAAAAAGAAGAGGAAGTTTCCGTTTCCATCTTACAGTAGGTCCCCCACTGGTTGTAAATTTGGACTGTTACTTAAGAACCCCTCGAAGCTCTAAGTCAGGCATAGTGGGGCAAACCTGTAGTCCCAACACTCGGGAGGCTGAGCCAGGAAGTTTACCATGAGTTCGAGGCAAACGTGGGCTACAGAGTGAGCTTGACATCAGCCTGAACTACAAACCAAGGCCTTCTCAAAAAGAAAAAAGAAAACAAAAGCAAAAGAACCCTGCCCCTCAGTTACCTTGTCTCAGAGGGAGTCATTAGCGCCTGTCCTAGCTAACTGACAGAGTAGCGTAGGTCAGATCATAGCTATAGCTGTACACAGTAACTTTGAAGACAGCATACAAATGTTATAAATATGTTGCTATTCAAAAGAAAGATGATAAATCCTCTATCAATCATTAGTCATCAGACCAAACTAAATAAAGTTATGAATAGGAAATATTTCACTCATCAACTTCTTTCTGTGAATGCTTCTCATTTAAAAAGAAAAAAATTGCTTCCTTTTTATCTTCACCTTGATGCAGAATTCCCTTCATCAGACTTTTTATTGCTTTCATTGAAATTACTCATCCCATGTCCAGTTTCTCAGCCTCTAGCCTCCGGTAGAGTACTCAGCTAATTAAAGCTGACACACCTTTGAGGTCCTCCACACCTCTTCAGTTACTCTCCCTGATCTACATCTAAAAGGCAGAAACTAAAGGCAAACACTTTAGACACCAAGGAGACACAGGAGAAAGAAATTTGGGAGTAAGAAATATTTTCCTTTATCTCTCAAATGAACCACAGAAAAACGAGGAGGTTTCATACACTTCATAACTCCTACAACATTTTGTAACTCAGTATTGAAGCTTATTTCACAATGATAATGATGTCTCTGAAAGAAACACCAGTAACTTTAAGATTTCTTTCTAAACTGGTTACATTAATACTATAACAAAGCTTTTCCTCAAGTCTGATGGCCAATTGATATTTGTTCCAATAAATATGAAATAGGACACTTCTCTGTTAATTTCTGATTAGTTACATGTGCCTTACAAAGACAAATGATTTTTCCCCTTAATAATATACACATCAAACTTAGTTCTGTTGGTTTTTTTTTTAACATCAGTGTGTTCCTGGAGCCAACACATTATGAGCATTTTCCTGTTAAGCTGGAACCTCTTTTCCCGCAACCCAGTTGCAGTAAAAAACTGAAACAGGAAACCTAGATCTCCTCAACTGTTCTTGTGCAAGGTACAACTTCTTCTCCATTCAGGGGGTGAGAAAAGATTTAAAGATAATGCTCTCATCAGGATCTCTGCTAGTTCGAGGCTTATCTGAATGCTGGAGGGTCCAGTCAAGACTGATGAACCAAGCAAGGCACAGCTGAAATACAATGAACACTCAAATTCACAGCCTTCACATTCTGTTAAATTCTCTATGTAGATTTCAAATAAGTGACAACTTTAACGTTTATGTAGAAATCATTAGATAAATCAAATCTTTAATGATCTAAGAAGTTTCTTAGATATGAGCCCAAAAGTCAGATACCAGCACAAATGTTTCTTACCATAGCTTTTTTCTCACACCTGGCCTCTTCATTGTTGTTTTTTGGGTACTGTGTAAGTCAGTTCTTTTTATCCCACCAGATTTTCTGCAGAATAATTGCTCCCACTAGTTGAGTTCGATTTCCCTGAAAGTTTAAATTTTAAAAGCTCAGATACATGTACAGCTCATGTTACAGAGTTCTAAGTGTATTAAAAGCTAGACTTTTGTTGAAAGTGAGCCAAGGTAACTTAAGTTTTGATTTATAATTAAAATTTTGAGACCCTATAATGGCATTTATTCTATCTTCTAGAGCACAGCACAACTTGGACTTCTTGTCCTACATTTTATTTTACATATTAAAATGAATATTATATATTAAAGTGTAATATGTGCCATTATTCAGATCATCTTGTCACATAGCTGGGTAACCCCAATAGCTGGAGACAAACCCAGGAAGCAAACAAAATTCATGGAGAAAGAAAACTATTTAAGTGTGTGGTACCAAAGGTGCTGAGCATGTAACCAAAAATCATTT
Source organism: Dinomys branickii (assembly GCA_004027595.1). Taxonomy (NCBI): domain Eukaryota; kingdom Metazoa; phylum Chordata; class Mammalia; order Rodentia; family Dinomyidae; genus Dinomys; species Dinomys branickii. Next base: position 46,039 of record PVLD010009750.1, on the reverse strand, counting down.
ACACTGGGTTGAAGAATCAGCACAGCAAGCTCCCTGTTCTGTCAATAGGTTTGTTAGTAGGACTCCACTACGTATGTGTTACACATAAGAGATGAAAATGCGGTGATGGAATTACTCTCTTTAAAAATAAAATAAGATATTTGGGGAGAAGGCTATCCAATCCTCTTCTCAAAATTCAAGGTTGTTTTGCTGAGTCCTCTAAATTTGTCACAAATTAGTCTAACTAATATGTGGGTAAATTAACACACATACACCCCCCCCCCCAGTGTTCCCATCTGAGACTCTGTCCCCTAGAGCAGTGCTCCACCCTGACATGGGTATTTCAGCCACTCTTGACACTGATGAGAAGCAGAGTAGTGTGGGCCACTTACAAAAGTGTTCACAATGGAGAAGTTAGAGATTAGCTTTAAAGGGGGGAAAAGAAAATTAGAATACTCAATATCACTATGTCTAGGTTTCACTGTTAAAGTTCTGCATCTCAAGCCTGAGGCTCACAATGGAGCATATAAAGAACAATATGTAAACACATGAAATTAAGTCAACATGGCCAAGCATACCAAGAATTTTTTAAAAGAAAAATGATCAAACCAAAACTAAATTGTTAATAATGTACACATTTAATAATTTGTCTCTTTGACACTCTGTAAAGAGGACAAGGTATTTGGTATTTAATTTCCAGATGATGGGGCTTTTCCAAATTAGAAAAAAAATAAACAATGTTACTTATTCATAAGTGATTGTATGACAAAATTTAGACAATTAAACATTCTCAAAACTAGAGAGCAAGAATGATGTGCATGAGAATACCATGCTTTAGTCAGTCTTTCAATATAGTTACCCCAGAACTTTACTATAATTCCTTATCCCTACAGTTCCCTGCAGTAGAAAGTGGAAGCTATGAGTCACATTTGGTTCTGTACCTATCCTCTAGGTAGACTTGACTATATCCAGAAACTCATTAGGTCCACTCAATAAATCTTGTCAAACATAGAATTAGAATCACAATTATGATGCAGATATTAAATTATTGCTATACTAAGCATAATGAATAACTTATTGAACCTACATTTGTATTTATATAATGTACTACACTTCAAGAAATTTAATGACTTGAGAAGACAAACTATTTATCCTTTCTTAAGTACATATACCCTTTATATTGGACTAAGTAACAGTTTACATAGCTAATGGCTGTCAGTGGTCCTATCTAATTCTAAGAATTCAGGCTATGTACATACAGCTTAGCTACTTGTGGGTAGGTAGTAATATGCACAGAAAGCACAGATTAGCATTGTTTCCACATTTTGGAGGCAGTGAAATCAAGCCCAGGACAATCTCCCTTACTATGAGAGGGATACTAGGAAAAGAAATACAGAAGAAAGAGATTAACCTTAATATTTTTTGAGTAATGCTTTTGTGCTAAGACCCTTCATGTGTGTAATATAGCCAATCAGGAAAGTGCATCTTAGAAGGAAATTTGACCACTTTTACCAAGACAAAGCATAGAATTCAAATGCAGATCTGTGTAACTGTTAAGCTTTCAGTTTTCTATGTGCACCTTGATAATGGTCAGAAATGACTTTCTGTAAAGACCCGGATAGTTTGTTTTAGGTTTTGAGTTGCATGCAGCCTGTCACAATCATTCAGCTGTGGCATCTTAGTGAGAAAGTAGCCCTAGAAAAGAAGCAAGTGATAGGCATGATTCTGCTCCGATAAAACTTTATTTACAAAAAATAGGCTGTGCACTGGATTTGGTCCCTGTACCACAGCAGGCCAAGCCTTAGACAATACCATCCAACAAATATCAATTACAACAGAAATGACAGCTACACCATGTATTGCTAGCATCACAGCTATTCATTTGAACCCTTATTGAAAGCTAAGTATTGTGTTTTTTTAATACTGTGTATCACTTCACTTAATCCCTACAACACTAATACTACACACTTGTAATTGTCATCTCCATTTTCATTAGGGAATTTACCCATAGCTCACATACAGCGCTAGAGCTGGACTTTAAATTAACGTCTATTTTCTTCACCACTTGTTCTCTTTCTTCCCTACTTCAGAAGTCTGAGAGCACTTTTGTACCATACCTGCATCATACCTGTGACTGTATTCCTAAGTTTGACGTAAAAGTGAAACTCAGTAGAACTTAAATCTTGGGAAAGATACAGCTCCTCCTAAGGCCTCTTGCTTACTATGCAGGGTAAATCTGATTTTGCTGAGTAAAGTTCATTTCAATCCATAATCATAGTCATTCATGAGCATAATACTCTCTATAGGATCATGCTTGATCAGCTAAGACAGAACAAATGACATATTCACTGCTTTCTGTGCCCTTGGCTCACCATCATGACTAGAGAATGGATTAATTTCCTCCTGTCCTTCATTTCAGTAGAATTATATTTAAAAATGCATTTTTGATGTGTTCTGTCTACTTCCTGCCCCAATCAATAAAAGCAATGAACTTGACTGAAAAGAGGTACAATTTTAAATGAGTGCTAGACATGTTAATCAGGGAGACTGAAAAATCTGCAAGTTCCTTCAGAGAACATGGAGTTTATCCTCAGAGTGCTCATGGGAATGAGTAAACAGGAGCCAAGCATGTCACACGGTCCTTACAGACGTTCACTTCGTAGCCGATCCGAGACTGCTCAGGGATGCAGGTATAGTCTTCATTTTCACCAAAGACCTCAATTATCCACAGGACTGTTTTTCTCTCTCTCCACCTGTTTCTGCCCGTTTTTTGCTCATTCTCTTCCTACCAATAAGTTTCCATCTAGTTTGCAGCATGTGTCCACTCAGGGTCCACCATGGCCCCCCATGAATTCTCTTCATTGGGTGGACTTTCATCTTTAATAGTTGCTGCTCATTACTTGATTGTCTCTCTTATTTCTTGCATAGACTTGTAGAAGAGGGCTGATTAGGTGGGTCCAAGTTCTCTGTGTATAGACTGAGACTTGTTCTGAGCAGTCCTTGCAGACTACTGACCAGATTCTAGCCATATGTTATTCCCAATACAATCAGGTGAGGTGGATTATGCAGAATGTTTTCCCAAATAGATCCTTTGACAGAAGAGGAGTTTTCACACAAAAGTGTCAATGGGTGTGTGTCACTGAATATAAATATTAATAATTTTTCTAAAAAGAAATAGAATTTACTGGCATGCTTTTCAAGAAGAAGATTCCATCTCTTTCAACCAGTATTCCCATTTCTTACTTTACATTCTTCTTTCTAAATAACTACCTCCGATTTCCAATCCAAAGCATAATCTGCAAAACAGAACCCTCACAATAGTTGATACTTCCTAGAACACTATCAAGAAGCAAAGTAGCCACTTTTTATGGGTAAATCTACAAAATAATCATCCTAAAAATACAGAAGATTGAATATGAAATCCTGGGAAAACAACAGGTAGGAAGTGAATCAAACTCAATGGTGTTTTCCTAATGCTCACTGAGAGCTTTGATTTGATGACCTCAACAAGCAATGATGGTACACCATGATTAAAATAGTCACATTACAATCTAGGGGAAATTGGACAATTTAGAAAGAAAAATATGCCAAGCCTCAGTAGAGGGGAGAATAATTTGGTAACAAAATTAGAAAATGTTTATGTCATAGGGTTGACGCAGCCTTCCAACCATCAGACCCATTGATGTTCTAACATCCTCTGTACAAGAGGAAATGCACAGGATGTTCTATGTTCTTACCCCCTTCCTCGAGATCTACATCTGGAAATTCTGTTGGCTCAATTATCAAAATATGTCCATTGTCCCACAACAAACCACTATCATCTCTTAGCTGGATGACAGCAGTAAGCTCTTTCTGGTTTCCTGGCTTCTCCACCCAGAAAGTCTATTCACAAGACAACAAGATTAGTTCTTTTACATCTGTCTCCTATTCAAAAGCTTCCAATGATCTCCATCTCTTACAGAGTAAAATTTCACAAAACTCATATATAATCTACCTCAATCTCTAATTCTCTGAGCTTTTTGCCCCTAATGCTCCTGGACTGACCAGCCACACTTGACTTCCTGCTGTTCCAGAATGTTCCAGTGGGACAGATATGAGCCACCATAGTGGGAAACAAAGATTGAAAAACACAATAAACCCCTCAGTACAGTAAAACATTACCCCTTTGTAGCATAGCATGTTGCTGCTCAACCCTTGTGCTTTTTCAACAGATTCATCATGAGACCTTGATATAACCACAAAAGCAAAATGTTCACACAAGGTGATAGAACTGTTACCTACATGAAACTAAATACCAAATGAAACTAGTACATACACCACCCTTCATTTCATAATAGCCCCAGGCAAGCATCCTTTGTAGACAAGTTAAAGAAGTGCTTCTAACTCTGAACCTTTACAAATTAAAGAACAAAATAAAATATAGATAATAGGAAGCAGGAAAGTTAATCTTTAGCACAAGGAAGGGGACCAAGAGATAAAAGGAGGGGGGAAAGGAAACCAGAGGAAAGAAGAATTAAGATGTGTTATGTACAGGTACAGATTCCCAATGATGAATGTGATCACTAGGATCACATGCAAATATGTACTAACAAAAGTAAAAATTTAAAACTCAAAGCTCCTAGTGAATTTATAGCTTCTTTATTTTCTTGTAGAATGTAGATGGAAGTCTAATCTATTTAGTAAATGTATTGTGCAGAAGTTTCTAAAAATCTCCCATGAATGAGACACCATAATCATGACATACCCTATACTACAATGTGGTATGAAGGAAACATCATTGATTCATTCAATAATTAAATTCATAGCAATGGTTATTAATAATCAAGCAGTCCAATAGAAATTGTTGATCATCTCCTATACAACATTAACCCAGTAACACAAAGAATCATCAGAGTAGGTTTACAATTATGTAAAACTAGATAATAGATCTAAACTTAGGGTTCTGTTTTGCAGATTATGCTTTGGATTGGAAATTGGAGGTAGTTATTTAGAAATAAGAATGTAAAGTAAGAATGGGAGTACTGGTTGAAACTTATTCACCTGGTAAAGCAAAAGAGTTTCCATTCACTCTTTAAGTATACTAGGAAGTCAGTATGGATCAGACCAAGGGCTAAGCTCAGCAGAAACTAGATGGAAGGCTGATAAGACTGGGAAGGGAGGACACAGGGCCATTGTAGGCAGGAAAGGCAAGAGCAAAATCATGAAAACACTAATGAGCAAGGCAGCATTGAAGGACTGTGAGGAAATTAGCTTGGTTTCGACAGGGCTCAAAGGTGAGCAATGGGAAAATAAGGTTTGACTGACACAGTGCCACCATAATCTTGCAATAAAAGCCAGAAAGGGGATTTGAACGCAATGTCTTAAAATAGAGAATTATCATAGATTTTTTTCCTTATTTTGGAAGTTTCCTTATTTTGAAAGTTCCTTATTTTGTTTCCTTAGTTTGGAAACACCAGAAACAGAAAGATCTGAATATTAAATAAGCTAAATGCATTATATATATTCTCAATTATTATCCCAGGACCTAGTGATCATGATTTCCTTGCTATAGATTTGTTTATTTTTGTGGTAATTTTTGTTCTAATTCTGACAAATGAATCTTGACTGATTTTGCCAATACACTTGGAATTTTTGAGGCCTATGAAAAACTTGAAAATCCATTTGGAAGGAATTTACACTTCTTAATTATTTATTTTTCTTCCTAAGAAAATAGTGTCAGTAATGTTTTTATTTCATATTTTCTCCTTTTATAGGTTTCTCAAATTTGTAGTCCAGGTTATCCCTAGATAGTTCACTGAAGATGTGACTATTTCCCCCCATTTTATGTTTCTAGCTGGTAGTCCAGCTCTTTTCTTTCATATTCATAGTAGACCAGATGTGCTCATGTTGTAAGACTCTCTCATGTGAGACTATAAGTGGGCCTCCCAATGCCACCTATAGGACAGCATGAAAGAGCAGACTCCTCACACATAACCCAGCACTGGTTTCAATAGTCCATTTTTCAATTATTCACAAAAATAGCATGTTTCTATATATGGCGTGGTAGCACCTACCTGTAATCTCAGCACTAGAGAGACTGAGGTAGGAGGATCATTGTGAGTTCTAGGCCAACCTGCACTACACAAGCAAGTTCAAGGCCAGCCTACACTACTATAGTGAGACCCGGCCTCAAAAAAAAAAAAAAAAAAAGCATATTTCTCAATATGTACCTATTATTTTGCTAACCTAGCACTTAGGTCAAGAATTTATTCAAAAAATGTTAGAGAATTAAAGGAATAAAAACATAACAAGTGACAAAAATTAATAGTCCATGATAAACATACGTACTTCTTTAATAGTGGCACTCATTTCCTTAGTTGAAAATTTATTTAATCTGAGAGAATGAAAAATTGGGATGCAAAGAATTATTGTTTTAAATCAAAGACAAAAGATAATAGGTGTGATAAAATGTTCATTTTTGTCTAAATCAGAAAAGCCAATGGAAAGCTCTGTGGCACACATTTTCTGAAACACAACACTATCTCTCTCCTCAAGGATATTATTCAGCTATGACTGAGTGGAATTTTTATTTTTTATTTTTTATTTTTTTGAGTGGAATTTTTAAATAAACATCATGTGTTTCAAAAAATCAGACCACATAATTTGGAAGCTTACTGCTTCCTGTTCCCTCATATTCACCTTCCATCTTATGTAAGTAACCCTCTTTATTAGATTTCATGTATCCTTCCAGGGTTCATTACACAGATGCAAATATATACTTTTATTTCTACCATACTTCTTTTTCCTATAGAAAGTGACATATATGCACTGATGTATGCATTGCTCTTTTTTAAACTACAAGCCAATACTATTTATACACAGAGAAATCTCTCATTTTTATGTAAACTTGCAGCAGAAAATGACTCCCCAGGCAGTATACTTCAGTTGCCCATGTGGTAGTTCCTGTTGCACTTCTGGTTGCTTCTGTCTCTTAGAAATGGCTGGTCACTATGATGCATGTCACAAGAACCAATCAAAGACAACCAAGTTCTCTACCTCTGTACTCTCACCCTTTGCATCTCCATAGAAACATCCCTTCCTGCACCTTCAAGGCCTGACATTTTGAGTAACAGTTGATTCCTAGTCAGTGCCTTCCTGACATTAAATAAATCTGCCTCCAAATCCTGGGTATTGTTTCAATGTTTCTGTTTGCATAGTATCTAATGCATTGACCAAGAAGACCAACTGTGCTGACGTCTTTGGTCACCAGTCATGGCCTCTGAGGATGGAGCACGGACCTCTCCAGGTCCAGACAGGAAGGCATGCCCTCAAGATTTCTCAAGCCTCCTTGAAGATCTCAAAGAAGATTCTTATCTCCCTGCTCACATTGGACCGCAAAGTGAGGAGGAGATGGTCTGTCTGCCTGCCTGCCTGCCTGCCTGCCTGCCTGATTCTGGTAAGACCCCAGGGGCACCCCAGTTAGTCTGTCTGTCAGTCCTGCTCGGTTCAATCAGACAGGAAGTCTGATCAACTCTCATTAGTCAGGACCACCCTCAAGGGAAGGGGTTGGAATGTTTAACCTCTGAGTGCTTATTGAATGCATGTGTGAGTGAATGGAGTAGACAGCATAAGCAATAGGCTGCTCTGTCTGTGAGCCAAGACTGGGAAGTACTGGTCACTCGTAGCTGATTGGGCGCCTGAGGTTCTGTGGTAATCAACACATCTCGTAACGGAGGCCTTCTACCCTCCTTAACTAAATCGTGACCAGGTTCCTGTGAGGGGCACAGCCAAGTGGGCATCTGAACAGTCTCTCTCTGTGAGGGCTACCCAGGCTTTGTCTGTTATACCGTCATTCAAGAGTATACAGCACACACATAGGCATTCAGAAATGGGAACTAATTAGTTAAAACTCACAGTCCCTGACTGCAGGGAAAAGGGCTTTTCTGAGATTATGGAGTGAAAAATGAAACCAAACTGTTCCTTGCATCTCAAAGAAAGAAAAAAGGAAAAAATAGGCCCATTTTTCATGAGAATTTCCCCCAGGTACCCTCATCAGTTGCCATGGTTGTTGCCAACATTTATAGCTTCACTCCCTGCTCCCGATTCCAGCTTGCCACTGCCTGCACTCATCCACAGATGCCCTCCCTCTGCAGCCTTCTGCTTCCTATCCTGTTCAGATGGTGCCCACCCAAAATGACTCGCCGCAATTACTTCTGAGGTCTACATTTTGACCGAGGAGAATTGGACTGTCAGCCTTGAATGAGTTGCCATGGCCTTTCCCAAAAGTTACCCCACCTAGAAGCAACCCAGTCAAGCACTTTTCAAAGACATCAAGAGGGAGGCAAAAAGCCCAACAAAAATTACTACTGCTACCCAGGCCTGATGTAAGGACTACGGACACCAAACAATAAGTGTCCATTCAGCGTAAAAGATAAGAGCTCTTCCAAGACGAAGATGACACCTCCGTCAGCCTGAGGCAGATAACTGCAGCCCTGAAATCCTGAAAACTCTCCCGGAAGTATAAGCCAAAGACACTTCCAGGCCCATGGCCCGCGTTGCTGTCAGACCATCTCCTATGTCATGAAAAGAACATTTCTCTCCTCCCAGTAAACTGTGCCATCAATAACGCAACCATCACCCTGCAGTTCCAAACCCATACACCCCTCTTGTGTTGCTCCAGCACACTGGGACTAAATTGCACAAGTGTTTGAGAACTCTCACTTTTTTCAGGGAGGCTCTGGCAACAGATTTGGCCAAGCCATCAGCACGTTTTCTCTAAGACAGCACGTTTCTCTGCCCCATCCAGCTACATTTCTCTGGGACAGCCTGTCATGCTTGCTGTCATGGTCCCTTGGGAAAGGAATGTTGATTGTGAGACTTCATTCCAGGCCAACCCCCACCTGCATTAAACAGTACCACACACCACAAGAGGCCCAGCTAGGAATTCAACTACACATCCAGAAGTTTCAGAACCTCAAAATGTTTATAGACTGTCAAACTTCTAAAATATACTTCTCCTGCCTATGAAGCCAATTTAGGATCTCTGAGCTGTCAGTGCCACTGTGATTGTCCTCCATATACATTACCTCAGTCCTCTGCCATCCACAGCCCGCTGGTACACGTGCCTGGACCTAAAAAATGCCTCTGATTGACTCCTGTCAGCCAGCCCCTCTTCACCTTTAAATGGCAAGACCCAAGTTTTGGACTCAAAAGTCAACTGACCTGGACTTAACCTCATAGGTTCAAAACTTGTTTACCCTCTTTGCAGGAAAATGACTACCCTTCTGATTAATGACACTCAAGCTGCCTGCTGAAAAGGCACAACAGCTCCGCTTTAATATCTGGCAGAAAGAAAGACACTCTGCAAATCTCTCGGAGCTGCTGGCTTCTATAAAATCTGGATCCTTGAGCTCACAAAAACAATGATGCTTACTCAGACTGCCAGCCCCTGGTGGCACCCAGTGATCTACCTATTCAAACATGTGGATCCAGATGCTAGGGGCTACCTTCCCCATTTGCCTCTAACAGTCACTGTCCTTCTGATGAAGAAAGATGACAAGCTCACTTTAGGCTGAGACCTAACTTTCCAGGTGCCACATTCTGTGCTGAGTCTCCTGAATACCTGTGGACCACTCAGTCCCCCCATATATTTGCCCACCAAGCTGAGCCCACCAGATCATGACTAAAAAATAAACCCGTGGACAGATGTTGAGTATGCCTTGCTTATAGACTGAAGTAGCTCTGTCAGGAATGGAGTCCAACAGGCTAGATATGCTCCAGTCACCGTGGTCAAGTTATTTTGGCCAAAGCTCTCTTGCTAATGCTTCCTGATGCTGTTTGGAAAGCTGCCAATGATACCATACCTGCACTTCTAAGCCCTGTCCAGAGATCTGATTGACTGAAACATCAACCCCAGCCAGAAAAACTTTACCTGGTACTCCTGAAAGATCAGAGCCAGACCCACCTCCACTGTTCTACAAGCTGAAGCTACAGTGCCCACACCCATATCCCTGCAGCCAGCTCAGGCTTCAAAACCTGTGTCACTAGCCTTGACCTCATACAACATAGTAGACTCTTCCCACTTATAGATATATAGGTAGATTACACAAAAATAAAATCTGACAAGTGTTACAAACATCTGTTAGTGTTCATTTGTATCTACTCAGGCTGTCCCAAGACATTCTCTACCTGCACTGAGAAGACAGCAGAAGTTTAAAATCATCTCTAGATATGGCCTACCTTTGCCCACTGACAGCAACAACCAGCCTACATTTGTAGCACAGATACCTAAATACAAACTACATACAACATACAGGTCACAAGCTCTAAAAAGTTGAGAAAATAAAACATAACCCTACAGAAACAGCTTGCAACTAGATCCACAAAAGTTTAGCTAAAAAAATAGCTGTACCTGTAGACACACCTGCATACATACATAACCCAGGTGCATACTGTCTCTACAAGTTTTAGAAATCCAGCCTTAGACCCACTGGAGAGTTTATCCAGACAGCTCCTCCAGGGCTCATTCTGAAGAGACAACACACTCAAAGCTCTGTTCTGGTCACTTCTGTTGCTGACCAATACATGCATGGCTAAAGCCTGAGGATACCATTCACAGATTCTCCAAACCTATTCCCCTTGGTTTTTGTGCTGTTTCAGGCTGCCTACCCCAATCCTTTATTTTCTACCTGCATCTAGCTGAGATTTTTGACTTAAACTCTATAGATAATTGTCCCAAAAGAATAGAACAATCAATCAAATACTTGACGAAGATTTGATGAGTATCCAAGGTATATTGGACACTCTCCTATTTCAGATGAATGCCCTATCTTGTTGGAGTAATGTTACAGAACAAACAGGCCTAAATTATGTCTCTTCCTAAAAGCAACTTAGGGGAAAACTCTGTAATAAGACAATCTTGGGTACCTTGGATGGGGCCCATCCTGGGATCACCGACAACCCTAATGCTACTGCTTCTAGTTGAGCCTTGTCTCAAACGCTCACATGAAATATGCCCAGCAAAGATTGGCTAGGGAAACTAAAAGAGGAGGGAAATGTAGCAGAAAATGTCCCCAGTCAGTATACTTCAGTTGCCCAGGTGATAGTTCCTTTTGCAGTTCTGGTTGCTTCTGTCTCTTAGAAACAGTTGGTCATTGTGATGCATTGCTTAAGAACCAATTCGAGACAGCCAAATACTCTACCTCTATATCCCCGCTTTGAAGCCCCATAAAAATCTCCTTCCCTGGGCCTTCATGGCCTGCAATTTTGAGGAACAATTGATTCTTATGCAGTGTCCATCTGGCATTAAACAAATCTGCCTCCAAATCCTGGGTGTCACTTCAATGTTTCTGTTTGCCATTGCAAACTTGCATAGAATCCCATTTTGTAACGAACCATTGCTTATTTAAATAGGCTTCTATTCGCAGCTTCTTGGGTTATTTTTCTTATTTTACTATTATAAACAATCTCAGAAAAAATATTTTGGTAATATAATATTTCATATACTTGAAGTCCTAGTGGTAGGAAAAGTTCTATAAGTATTAAGTCAAAATATTAATGCACTTGTAATTTTGATACATATCATAAGAAAACTTTCATGAGTCTTGGGTAAAAATATTAATACATTTGTACTTTGATAAATATCATGATATTTTAGAGTATTTTTTTCATTTTATGTTTCTACAGGAAAGAATTACTTCTCCATGGCCTCACCAACACTGAGCTGTCAACTTCTAAAATTTTACTTAAGAGGTGGGAAAACGTATTTTTGTGGTTCTGATGTGTATTTCTCTTATTATATGTGAAACTGAATATATTTTCATATCTTGAAGAATCACTTATATTTATTCTCCTGTGAAGACCCATATTGCTCCTCTTTTTCTGTATCATTGTAGGTTGATCTGTTTCTGCTAGAGAGATTAGATCTTAGGATATGAGTTAAAAAGTTTCCCCCTTTTTATTTTACCTATGATGTTTTTCCCCTCTGAAGGAATGTTACTGTTTTAAAGTAGCCATATTTAATATGCCTGTGTGCTTATTTTTGTTATGACTATGTTTCAAGTACTATTTAGAAAGACCTTTCCTGTTTAAATAATACTCATGATATAAATAAATTTGCCCAGCTTTTCTCCTAATAGTTTCACGGTTTTATCTTTAAAATTGAAGTCCTTGATATTATCCATGACTTAATTTCTATTAAGCCTATTTCTTATTTGATAGCTTTAAATTGTTATCTAAACTAGGTGACTATTATATTACCATTTATATTGTTAATTTTAGCTCTACATGTGGAGAAATTAGACTCTATTTTTTGTCAAAAGAGATACCCTTCTCTATCTATGACAATAATAGTAAACAAATTGACAGATATTCTAATTATAGATGGTCTGTACCCTTGAAAAGTATTAAGCCAAAAAACAACAAAGAAAAATTAAGAAATTGCCTCAGATTAAAAGGAACCAAACAGATGTGACAATCACCTGCACAACCTTGTATCTACTGGGGAGAATAGAAATACACACATGCATGTGTGCACAGGCACTATGCACACAGTACATGCCGACAAATACACGCATACTTTGAACAATCAAAGGCAAACTTAGGTATGACCTGTGGAACAGATAATAGTATTAATCCAAATGGAAATTTTGTTTTAAATTTTTTAGCCAGAAACTATTTTTTCTCCTTGAAAAGCCTCATATTTCCTGTCTTTAGTAGCATCATGTTTTCATGTAGCAAACTGAACCCACACAATTCTTTATCTCTAGAAGTTATCCAGCCCATATATGTGACACTAATGCAGGAACAAAGCAACAAACACGTTGATAAAATCTACACTAGTAGTGAAAAATTAGATACTATTATGAAAAACCACCCACTGCTTGAGAACAGGCTAAATAGATTCCTGGGAGTCAGAGGCTGCAGACATGTATTAGTGAAACTGATTATTAATTGAACTATAAAATGCTCTTGCCATTAGTTTCCTATGGACCAGTCTATTTTACAACTCTGACAGGGTAGAGATTAGTTATAGAAAATTTTTAGCAATGGAAATTATTTCAGTTAATTGTAATACAAATTATTTCTATTTATAGTAATGCAAATTAATTTTATCTAATGGAGATCATACCATAGTTGAGATCTGAAGTGTCTCCCAAAGGCTCATGTGTTAAAGGATTGGTCACCAGCCTACAGCACCACTGGGAGATGCTAGACCTCTTAAGAAGGGAGCCTTAGTGGAAGGTAGTTAGGTCATAGACAGGGTGTCCTTGAAGGGAATAAGCAAACTTCAGACCCTGTCTTTTCTCTCTCTCTCTCTCTCTCTCCTTCTCTCCTCTCTCTCTCCCTGCTCTCTGCTTTTCCTTTCCTCATTTTCTCTCCTTTTGCTGCCATACACAGGCCAAAAGCAATTGAGCCAACTAACCATGAACTGAAACTTCTGAAATTGTGAGTCAAAAAACCTTACCTCCTTATAAGTGTATCTCAGGCATTTTGTCACAGCAACAGAAAGTTAACGCACACTATAAATCTCTATAACTATTTCAACTTGTCTTAGATCTTATTGGTCTCTCATTTAGTATGGCATGAGTAAAACCTTTGCTTCATGTGTGCTCTTTTCTTGTATAAGTCACACACTTAACTTTTACAAAGTACACTCAGCAGTTTGATAAGGTAAGAACTGTTTCTCTAGGAAAACCAAAGAAAAAGCATGATCAAAGGAGGAAGATGAATGACACCATTAGCAGTAATAAAAAACTTTAAAGAATTTGAATGTGGCTTAAAGGCTGAAACACTTGAAGATGCAAATTAGAAAGAGAAAAATGTAAGATAGTTGTGAAATTTTGTAGGAGTGAGTTGCATTAGGAATGCTCTAGGACTTCAGGAAGAGTAGAAAGCAATTATATGGGGCCAAAAATGTATTCCAGTGTAGAGCAATTGCAGAATTGCAATTCCACAATGGAAAAAAAGCATTTAAATGTAAAATTGCTCTGGGTTCCTCATTTGAGACATTGGTCTTACTGTGGTGTTGAGACCTGAGATGGAGACAAGTCATCCATTCTGGGAATATGAAGAGTTAAGAACTTATAATCGCTCACCAAAGAAAAAGATTATTATTTGGCCTTATCCAATAAGATCATTATTAAAAACAACCAGATCCACATTTTTCAAACTGTGTTTGAGATGACACAAATCTATCAGAATGCTCTAAGACAAAAATGAACCATATCACCCAATAGAGATTTCTAATATAAACTAGCACCTTGAAAATTAGTGAGGTTCTTTGTATAGCCTACCAGTCCCATATTTGATCAAATAAACATAATTATAAATAATATTCCATGGACTTGGTGGTTCTCAATGTCATTTTCAGAAATGTAAGCCCAGATTGACTTTTTTAAAAGCCCATATATTAACCAAGTTTCATTACACAATGATAAAATTTTAAATGAGATAAAATTCTTATATGAACTCTTGACTTCACCCAAGAGTATTCCTAAAAATCCTATGCTATGAAACTGCAGAAATTCTGGCAGTTTTGCATAAAATAGTCCTTTCTATACCAATCCATCCAAATACAGTGATAAAATCATCACTATTTTCTTTATCATTTACAGTAAGTTCAAAACTATCTTGGCATTTTTTCCATTTTCAATTATGTTCCATTCTAAACATCTCTCCTATTTATACATCTCTTTTTCATGTTATCTCCATTAACTAACTTGATTTATATATTTTATACACTTTTCTCTTTCCTGTGTTTATTGATTTCAATAAAAGTGATTTCTGGCTTATTGCCCCTGTATTCACACCACAATCCTTCTGCAGTATTTATTCAACACTGCTGAGTTCCAGGGTGTATGGTTTAAATTACTAGAAGGGAAATTGAAAAAGACCAGCATTTAATAATTATTGTCTATGTGTTCTCAAGTTCAGCCAAGCAAGTATGAGCTAAAATATGGTCCGTGACCTTCTAACTAATCCACAGATTCCATTCTGTTTGACAGATGTTTGTTCTCTTGTAAGCTTTGATCTCTTTCCAGAAATTAGATACACCAAGTGTTTGGGGTTGGAGCCAGATTGCTTGGGTTCAAATTATGTAACAAATTAATGACATAATCTTATTATGAATTAAAGACTTAATGTTATAAAATAGACAACTTTATAGGTTAATTTATCACTTGATCAGCCCTCTCCATCTTCTTAACATGACTGAAGAGAGACTAATTGTAGTAAAAAGCCAAACACCCTCCTTAAACAACAGAGAAATGAGCCTATTTGTTGGGAAAAGCAAATTTTACCTAGATCCTTAGTGTTAAGGGAAATTCCTATAGGAGACCTTGCTAGTGGTCACTGAACTGCTTTATAAATACTATAGAGAGAAATTTCAACTAATACAAGCTTTTATTTCAGCTATTTATATAAGAAAATAATGCCAAAGCAATATTCTGTAAATGCATGTACACAAGGGGAGGGAGCTAATGGTAAGCAGGCTTAGGGTTTTCCATTATCTTTAACATATTGTATACATCAAAAGACACTGTATTTATCAAAATATCCATTCCTAGAGAATTATAATTAAAGAGTTATAGATTTCTTTATGATTTGTGAGTTGCTACTTGGAATTTGCAGTAAAATGTGCTTCAGGATAACATTAAAAATACAAAGTATCCCACTGTTGTAGAACAGTGCCTGATGAAAGAAGCAAAAGAGATAAAGGCATGTTGGTGGGAATCTAAAATGACATAAATGTTCTAACAGATATTCTGACAATTTGTGTCAAGAGATTTAAAGTGAAGAATAAGTCTTGACTTAGTAATTCCATGTCTATGACTATGTCCACAGGAAATTATTAAGAAAGGAGGCAAAGGTTTATTTACAAGGCTATATATCACAGAATTCTTTATCACAATAAAAACTTGGAACAGCCTAAATGTGCAAAGACATAAGAGTGGTTTTATATACACACACACACACACACACACACACACACACACACACACACATGTATATATATGTATAGATATATAGCTGTCTATCAAAAGATTTATCACGCAAATATGTTGCAAACAGATTGGTATTTTAAAAAAGAGATGTGGAAATGGTTTTTTATACTGTAGAGAATGAGTAACTCACAAAGTCTTGTGGAAGGCAGGTGATATTAGGTACATTTATTGAAATTCTAAATGTGCATAACCTGTGGAACAGCAATTCTATTTCCAGGAAATATACCCCACAGCCATACTTGCTGTGTGCTCAAACACACACACACACACACACACGTACTCATTGCTGTGTTATAATGCACAAAGCCAAAAGTGGTCAAAATGTTCATAATAAGTATGATGATTTTAAAACATGCCAACAAATTATTTGACAATCGCCCAAACAATTCTTTCCTCTGCAATCTGTGACAAATAGGGACAAAAGTATACAGCATTCCAAGGCCAAATTAGAAAAGGGCACACTACTTCTGCCTTTCTCCTAGAACATTCACCTTTAGAGTCTTGAGCCATAATGTGAAGGTCTATCAAGTTTGAAACTGCCATGCTGCTAATAAGTACAGGACACGTGAATAGGTCTGTATTTTGGCCAATAGTCAGCATCAAATAGAAGTAAGTGAGGGAAGTTACCTGCTCATGCCTCCATCACTCACCTCCACTGCTGGGTCACTCCAGTACAGCACAGACCACAGATAAATTATCCCCATTGAGATTTGTCCACAGAGTACATTTCCCTAGCCCACAGACTGAGCATAACAAGGGGATATTTCACTTTACCAAAGTTTGGAGTGTTTTTTGGTAATTAGGGTAATATGGCATATGTTAAGTAAAATCTAATACACCCATAGAATGACACAATACATTGCTAATAAAAAATTTTAAAATGAAATAGTTTAAGAATAATATGTATAATACTAATTTATGGAAGTGAGAAACACTACTGAAGGATGAGTGTTATGAACTGTTTAGAAAGAAATTTGGTAGTCAATTTCAATAACAATAAAAATATCCAAAACAACTGACCCCATAATTCCTCATTAGGAATATATCTTGGAGCTGGGGACATAGCTCAGCAGCACAGGGTCTTGCTTGGCAAGTGAAAGGTCCTGAGTTAGATTCCTGTTACCAGAAAAAAAGGAATACATCTTAAATTTAAATTTTAAATATATACATATAAATCTAATGACTATTTTTGTGGCTTTTTTGTGGGGGGGGTACCAGGAATCGAATCCAGAACCTTGTGCTTGCTAGTCAGGAACTGTGTCACTGAGCTACGTTCCCAACCCTGTAATGACTATTTTTTAAAAGGTCAACAGAAATAAAATCATTTCTAAGAAATCCAAATGAGAGAGATAACAAACATAAAATATGATGACCATAGATGAGAAATGTGACTACTAATCCTGATTTATCAACATTGTTAATGAAGAAATCCTTAGAAAATTAGTAAATCATGCTCCTAGGCATGTCCGGGTGGACATAAAGCCATAGCATTGAGAACCATATACGGTCTCTAGCCTGTTCCTCTCTAACACTGTTCCCATGTTCTGCTTCCCAGCTACACAAAGTATCTTTGCTCCACCGCATGCTTCTACCATTACAGTTCTGCCTTGGAACTGCAGACAATTTACAGAATCCTGAAACTGTGACCCAAATTAAACCTTGTGTCCTTCAAATTCTGGTGTCAGGTATTATGTCTCAGTGCAAGGAAAACTCAGTAATACAGAAACCAAGACTGGAGTTCTTTCTGGAAAATACCTGACTATGCAGTTTAGAAGCCTTTGGAACTGGCTTGCAGGAGGAGCATTGAACGATTTAGAGAAATCAACTAAAGAAGCCTTAGAATGCTGTGAGAAGATTCTAATGGGTGATTTTAATTGGAGCCCAGATGACCAAATGATAATAGGAATGCACAAAGTCCAGGAACAGTTGAAAAGAAGGCTGGTATTGGCAACTGAGTTGGAATCCATTTGTGTTACATGCCGGCAGGAAATTTGTCTGTTTTGCCTATGCCCTGAGACTTTGTGGGAGAATAAGATTAAGGGCAGTGGACTAACTGATCTGTCAGATGAAATTTCAAAGCAGCCCAAAACTTAGGCTTTGGCATGGGTATTGCTGCTTTTAACCAGCTTTATAGGGAGAAACAAGGGGGAAAGGCAGACCAAAAAATGTGTAAATCTTAAATTTTGGCCCAGGAGGAACGATGTGTAAAGTTTAAGTCACAGGAGATAAGCACAATTAAAAAGATATTATCTGGTACATAAAACAGCACCAAAAAGTAAGATGACTTGAGGACATCTCAGGGATCAGGAAAACTTCAACTTCTGCAAACACAAGGGTGCACAAGTGTCAACACTTCATTTGAGAAAAAATTCCGATATTCCTGCTCAAGAAAGGCCTCCTAGGGAACTGATTCCTCATGGTTTGTTTCCCCATCCTCAGCCATCCAAGCATTCAGAGGCCACTGAAGCCATGCTTGAAGAGAGTTTGGCTACTGCTTCTGTTGACAGCAGTTTTGCATAGTCCTCATGACACTGATTTTACTGGCATGCATAATGCAAAAGTTGTGGGATCAGGGAAGCTCAGATTTAGGTTTCAAAAGAAGGTCTGGAAGGTCAGGCAAGGAGCCTTTGAAAGAGTAATGGGAATGAAGCCAAAGGTACAGTGGAAGCTGCAGGAAATTGGAGATGCTAGCACACGGAGTGCCTGCCAAAAAAGCTGCAAGCCAAATGGAGCCAGCTTTGAGAAAGGCCATGTGGGCTGCAACCAACAAGGCCATACCATTACTCAAGCCTTTGGAACTCACATTTTACCACCTTGTGCCCTATATGCTCAGTATGGAGCTACAGGACTTAATATTTGCTCTGTTGGGTTTTAGTCTTGCTTTGGTCTGATTGTTTTCTGTTCCCCTACTCCTCCCTTTTAGAATGGGAATATATACACTGTGCCTTAGGATTAGTAACTAGCTTTTAGGTTTTATAGAGGTTCACAGTTAAGAATTTGCCTTGCTTCTGAGAGACTTGTACTTTTGAAAAATGCTGGAACCATGGAAACTTTGGGAAAGGTATTATTGTATTTCCAGTTGTATGTGGAACAGCAGTATTACATTAGGCAAAATTAGGAATTTCTATTGTCTTCATTTGGAGATTAAGTATAATTGGGTGTGAAGTTGACAAAGGGTGGATTATGCCCATTAATCCTGATATGTCAACTTCATTGGATTAAGAAATACCTAAATTAATAAAGCATGCACCTGGGTACCTGGGTATTTCTAGGTGTCTATGGAGGAACGACCTTGGTGACTATACTTCGTTCCTCACCCATTCCTCTCTGGTGCAGTTCCCCTGTTGAGTTTCCCAGTTACCATGAACTAGGAATCATTGCTCTACCTTGCCCTCCCACCATGAAGATTCTGCCTTGGAGACTGCCAAGCATGTACTGAATCTCCTGATACTGTGATCTAAATTAAAGCTTTCCTCTTTTAAATTGTGGGTGTCAAGAATTGTATCTCAGTGATGGAGTCTTTTAATGGTACAAAAATATGGGGTACAACATTATGACAAACATAAGTTATCAGAATTTACCAAAAAGATACTTTAAAAATTAAATAATCATGTTACAAAGTGTAAAACTTTTACTGCTACTTCCAAAAAATAACAGGAATAAAGTTTTGCAGTCAAAAGTTTTCAAACCTCAAATGAACTGATGACTACAGGCATGATGATGCACACCTGTAATCTCAGAGCTCTGTAAAGCTCAGGGATGAGGATCAGAAGTTCAAATCCAGCCTGGGCAATTTAGTGACATGTCTCAAAATACAAAATAATGAAATGGCAGAGGATGTAATTAGCTCGGGTCCTGGATTTGATCTCCAATACCAGAAAAAGAAGAGGAAGAAAAAGGGGAAAAGGAAAAGAGAGAGAGGAGAAAGAAGAAGATCAGGAGGAGACCCATTATCAAATAAATTTAGTGCCCTATAAAGAGTAATATTATAGGCTAACCACCTTTTGAACTAGTCTGATTTTCTAAGCATTCTACTTTTCAAATATGTTTTTGCTACTAGCATAATTAACATATGATAATATAATTGAATTTACTTAAAATTGAAGTGGAATCCAGTTAAAATCATGAAAGTAGGAATATATAATTTTTATGTTTTTGAAATTCATCAAAGGCAAGAGGAAGCTAGTTAATGTGGAAAGCTTGAGACTTTTAGAAAAGATGAGAACAGAAATATAACCTTATGTAAAGGGAGTGGGAACCAAGCTTAAGAGCACATGGCTAGAGACCCTTATTTCATGGACACCTATTTACTTTTCAATAAAAAGTATAAATCAAGGTAATGTAAATGACTTAAATTCAACCTAGGCCAGTAACTTCCTCAATTATTTGGATCTCTAAAGTTCTAGATATACAGTACTAAATATGGTAACCATTAATCACCAAAAACTACTTAAATTATTTTAAATTAAACAAAATTAAAACTTCAATTTCTTAATAGTGCTAGCTAAAATTCAAATACTTAATAATTCTGGTGGTTTCTGTATTACAAAGTACCTACACAGAACAGTTCCATTATTGCAGAAGTTTCCAATGAACAAACATGCTCTAGTTCCCCCATTTTACTTTAAAATTCATTCTAACCTGCCTTCCAGAAATGGAAACAAAATCTGTGACTTATTAACTTTTTCATCCACTGACCTCTCAGAGATACATGATATGGCTCTTAAAAATACATATTCTTAGACTTAGTACCAGATTTACTAATTTTACAGTTTAGTCATGTATTTTAGAATCAGGTTACTAGATTGTAGTCCTGTATCCCTTTGCATGCCACCTAGTGGACATCTTGGGATGTCTACAGACACTCTAGGAATTGAAGTCTGTTGCGGGGGTTACTGTCATGCACTTACATGAGGCGAAGGATGTTACCAAGCATCATCCTACAATGCACATGAGAGCCCCAAATCAAAGACTGACCTGGCCCCAACATGCCAATAGTGCCAGAGTTAAGAAACTCTAGTCTGTAGAAAAGCCACAATTTTTAAACACCGTATCTGCTGTCCAGTATATCATATTATCTCCGTGTATGATGACTTTTCCAACCATTATACAAATGAACTGTTATAGATAATGTCTGCATTCCCTAAAATTCATGTATTGAAGCCTAAATCTCTAATCTGATGCTATTTGGAAGTTGGCCCTTGGGAGATAATGACTGAATGAGGGTAGAGTTCTGAATGAGACTAATGACCTTACCAGAAGGTAAAGGTTCCAGAGCTGTAGTCCCTAAGGAAGGCAGAAGCAAGAAGACAGTCTTTTTCAAATCAGGAAGAGGGCCCTCAGCAGGAGCAGAATTGATTTTTATCTTGATCAAGAATTTACTCTTGAACTTTCCCGCCTTCAGAAAGGTGAGGAATAAATTTCTCTTCAACTACCCAGAGTGTGATGTTTTTGTGACAGCAGCCATGATTTACTAAGATAATCTTTCCCACAAATTTTAAGTAGACTTGAGTTTTTCTCATTTTCGTTGTCAGCCTTTATTGCCTTCATAGGACTGTATCCTCCCAACTGTAGTTGAAACTGAGAATCCCTAAATCTTAGTTACACAGTTACAAGTAATCTTTGGATTATTTCTTTAGGTAGTTAACATTCATCTATTTTTATTACAGTTTCTTAATTGGAATGTCAACTTTTCTGATTTCACCTTATGTTGTTTCTATATCTGAGGTATGAGGCTTGACCAAAATATTCACTTAATATTTAAGTTTTAAAATTTATTACAGCGAAAGAAACATTGCCACTAATCCCCCTCAAAACACTCCCTTTCAGTTGGAACGCACTTATCCCGTCATTGCCACTTTCTGAAGCAGTTTTGGAAGTCCTGTAAACAAGAGATATGTCCAAAAAAAAAAGTGGATGCCACTGCCGATTGCTATCCAACACAAAAGCAGGCTCATAAAAAGATTACAGTATGCTATCCACCTTGCACTGGATCAGGCACGTTGGGGCTTCTGGCTTTTCCCAAAGGCAAGACGACCTGTAAAGGTAAAGGTCTGGGAGGCATGCAGGACCCTGAGACAGCGGTCACAATGCACTCATGAAAGAGGACTTTCAAAACTGCTTCAAAAAGGTGCAAGAATGATAACTGTTGTTGAAACAGATTGGCATATTTTAAGGGAATTGATGGAAATGTGCCTTTTACTGTACAAGATCTTTAAAATTTAAATATTCATCATATTTTTCAGTCGCACCTCAATCTTCCTAATATTTCAAAGAAATAGAAGTTTTGGATCTATTAAAATTTTATTTATTCAGAGAATTAAATTTTAGTTCTGAATTATCACACTGTATAAAAGAACTCAGAAAAGAACTTTATGTTTACAGTTCAGAGGTTAGTGTGTACTTCAAAGCAGTTTAATAAATGAACATCCTTTGTTCAAATAATTATCAGTGTTAAAGGACTTGAAAATATGTATTCATTTTAGCTATGAAATTCAAATTGAAGAAAATCATCTTTTCAATGATTTACACTGAAAAATAGCAAAGAGAAATTAAAATTTTTTTTACACTTTACTGTTCTCAAAATAAAAATAATACTTTGCTTCAGTATTATTTTCAGTCTAAGTACCTACTGATCCACAGATCCACAGGTCCAATCTACAGGTTAGGTGAGTACAAAGGTTATTACGGCAGAATGGAACTAAGCCACGGGTTTCTGTACAGGTCATTTCACCTACTTGGCCTTTCAGCAAGACAAGTTGTGTATTTTGCAAGGCCCAGAGAAAAACTAAGACGTAGGATTCATGTTTAGAAAACTATTAAGTGATTAAAGCCAAGACCAGGAGCCTTCTAAGTTGGAGTCCCTCGTCCGTGAGTCCTAAATGTTGGTGAAACTATTTTACTAGTTTTGTACTCGTTTGATTTTCTCAGCAAAGCACACATCCGAGGACAAAAGTTAAGAGGCTGGGGGGTTTGCTGTAAATCAGTAATCAGCAACTCTTACAAAGTTCAACTGTCACAGAGGGGAAAGGCGGAAAGACTGGACAGCGGTGAAGTTTTTACTACGTGTCCACTTCTTGAGACTGCAAATAATTCTCAAACCCAAATACCACAAGGGAACAGAAAAGACTCCGTGGGGATTTAAAATCCCCATTCCCACGAGTTAATAGCGGGCAGCCCTCGGGTTTAGTACAGCTTCGGCTTCTTGCTGCCTTCTGGGGGAAAGATGTGGAAGCCCGTGAGTTGTGCCCTCACACGGTTACGGGATCCAACACGCACCCGCCCAAGAGGGAACCCACACTCGGCAGAAAGCGGAAAGAGAAAGAAGCGGCTGTCCGGAAGTTCGAGCTAAGGAAGGGAGGGGCCAGCGGGGTCAGGGCGGGGGCAAGGGGCGCTCCTTGGAGGCGGGGCCAAGCCGGGCCGGCGGCCATTTTGAGGGCCCGCCTTTCCCTCTGACGTCTGCGTACCGCCGCGGCTGCCAAAGTGCCCAAGGTAAGACTGGAACCAGCGGAGTCCCGCGTATCTCCCGCCAGCCTAGAGACGGCGACCTGGGTTCTGTTCAGCGTAGAAACGAGGCCTGTGCCACAGGTGTCCACAGGCCCGAGCGCGGCGACCCCATTCCCGAGCGCCACCCAGCCGCGGGCGAGACGAGGCCCTGACTCGGGGCGCGGCGCCCAGTCCCTACACCCTTTTCCTTCGCGGAACTTCGGCGGCGCCTTCCCGGGCCGCCCGGGTGCTGCGGCGCGGGGAGTCTCCCGCCTGTCGTGGCCGCCACGCTTGTGCAATTTCTCCCATTGCACTGAGAAGGTTCTTACTCTGCAGACGCGCAGCCCCGCGCAAAGCGCGTGGCACCCAGCCTACTGGGGAAGCAGGCTGGCGCCCTGGGATCTGAGCCTAGCCGGGGGTGACCAGCAACTCAAGCGCGCGGTCAGGGGTGCACAGGTCCTCAGGGTTCCTTAGGCAGCAGGAGGTCACTTATGATCGGGTCACCGTCGGCGAGTTGGCATTTATTTAAAAGTCGTGTAAAAATGGCTGATAATTTTGTTTGGGTCACGTTAGTCCAAGAGGAACTATTTTATGGAGAATGCGTTAAATGTATCAATGGGCTTAAACCCTAGGTTGCTATACAGGGTTGATATTAGTGGGACATGCTAGAAAGACTGTAGTAGGATTTTTTTTAATTTATGTAATTAGGATTATGACAATAGAAATCTTAGAAAAGGGTAAAGGTGACATTTCATACGTAGATTAAATTGGACAGGTACAGGTCTGAAAAAAGGCAAAGAATAAAGTTGGTTTGACGGTGGGAAAAAGCATAATTTTAAGCATTTAATTTTAAATGTGTTGAGTTTTACTGGCAGGTGATGAGGTGTATTCATGGGAGAAGGGTCCGGCAGGAAATTTCAAAATACGGTGTTAAAGCTGGAAGAAGATTGAATATAGAGAGCAAATTAAGACCCTTCCCCCCAGAACAGGTGTTGAAATTTAGGGAATGCAAGGAGGAAAGTTCATGGGAAGAGAACAGGAATGGAAAGAACCCAGATCCTTTCATTGTTTGGAAGAAGGAATTTGAACAAAGAAGTAGTAGCACTAGCAGTTGGTACACTGCAGTACACCAATTTGGGGAGACTTCTCCAGTTTAAGACCCAGTGGAGTGAGCCATACTGAGAATTATGTGCATCAAAATCCAGGGAATGACAGAGTGAGAACAGAAAACAAACCTTTATCCAAAACACTTGTGATCAGGAGTGTTTCAGATTTTGGACTTACTGAAATTTTAAACTATTTATGGATACAAACTGAGACATCTTAGGGATGGGACCCAAGTCTAACACAAAGTTCAGTTATGTTTCATATACTTGTTGTACATTTAGCCTGAAGGTAATTTCATACAATATTTTAAATAATTTATGAGACAAGTTCTTTGAAGGGAATTTTCCACTTGTGACGTGTTTGTTGGCACTCTGTCATTTTGGGCGATTTCAGATTTTGGGATTAGAGATGGCCAACTTGTAGAGATAAATAGGAAACTTGATAGACTCATGGGAAGAGTACTAGTGATTGAACCCAGCGCTTTTCAGAAGCGCTCTAGCTCTGAGTTATATATGAGCTCCCCACAGTACAAGTTTGACCCACATTTCTTAGCCAAGTAGATCCATCTTCCTCTACATTCCTGGTCTCCACTCCTGCTTTCTTCACTTTGAGCAGCTGAATATTTTTCATGGTTCAGTATTATACTTCAGAAGTTTTGTTTAAGAAGTAAAAAATGTTTTCATACTACTTACCCTATAAAAGTTTTTGACCAAGCACCCGGACCTCCAGGTAAAATAGGTACAGTCGTGCATCACTTAACAATTGGGATACTTCTGAGAAATGCATCCTTAGGCAGTTTTATTGTTGTGTGAAAATCATGGTATATACTTCTACAACTGAGATGCTGTAGCCAGCTGCTCTTTGGCTACAAGCCTCTCCAACACATTACTATACCGTAGGCACCTGTAACAATGGTATTTGTATATCTAAGCATTTTTTTAAAAGGTAGAATAAGAATATAAGTAAGTTAGAAAACGATACACTGGTATAGGAAACTTAGATGAATGTAACACACACAACTGGAGTTGCTCTGAATTGAGTCAGTGAGTGAGTGAAGAAAACCTACTACATTACTGTCAGTACTGTGGACTTCTTAAATACTGTAAACTTACACTACACTAAATTTAGTAAAATACATTTCTTAATAATTAGCTTTTTATAACTTTTTTTACTGTTAACACAGCTTAGAACCCTAACAAAAATATTTTCTTTTTCTGTATCTATTCCATAAAACTCAGTTGTTTTTTTTTTTTTTTTTTTTTGGTTAAAGACAAAGACATATACCTAGATGTACACAAGGTCGGGATCATCAGTATCAGTCTTCCACCTCTACTTGTCCCAGTGGATGATCAGCAAGGGCAGAAACATGCATGGAGCTGTCACCTCTTATGGTAACAGTGGCTCCTGGAATCCCTCCTACGAGACTTGTCTGGGACTCCTCCTGAGCAGATGTCACTTTACAGAAGTGTATCTAAGATCTTTTACTTGGTTTATTTTGTTTTCATAGATTTGCCTGTAAGTAGATAATGCACTCTGAATATTAGTCTCGTAATTAAAACCTTTTAGTGTGAGAGTCCAGGTTTTAAAGATTTTAAGAAGCATGTTGAGGTCTGCAGAAACAGTTAAATGCTTCACTGGATTTTCTTGGAAGTTCTTGTTTTCCTGCAGTTTCCTTTTCTCTTACCTCTTCTTCAGCCCTGTATTTACTAATTGATAAGAATTTTGCAACTGTAGTATCAGACCACCATCATATGAGTCTATCCTTAACTGAACAGTTGTTTTACTGTGTGGGACCTTGTTAAAGTAATTGCATTCAAGGCCAAGGTGAAGTGCTGATGCTGTCCCACAAGCTACATTTTCCATACAGGCATATCCTGGGTAGATAATCACCTACTCCAGAAGAAAGTGTTTCTGAAGAAAGTGGAAGTGCATACAACCACTGTTTATCATTTACTGTGATAAACACATCCTGTTTGTAGTCTATTTGGTCTTCAGGGTCATCTGTCCTTTGGTACAGACAAGCAAATACCAATTAGGTAAATTTAAGTTTTACATAGTTTAGGCTTGTAAGAACAAGTGCCTTTAGTAATTCAACAAATATAGTAATTATTTTAGGTACCTTTTATGTATCAGAATGCTTAGTGTGCCATGTTTTGGGGAAGCAGAATACCTGCTTTGTTTTAAGAAGATTGGATTTCCTTGTAGAATAATTTAGCAAGTCAGTTTTATTCTTTGCTCTTATGTGTTTGCGTATTAAAATTATATAGTATGTAATTTCATTAAGATAAGATCATTAATCACTGAAGTTAATATACAGTAATTGATAGTACCTAGTAGAACACTGGGACTTAAAAACTAATCCTTTATAGATTTAAGACATAAACTGCTTAATGAACAGAAGTAATTTTTCTGTGTAATTGTAATAACTTAATCCTGTAGAAGTAGTCAGTCTTAGTGTGTCTTAAAAAAAAGAGTGTACTTAAAGATTTCCCAGAGAGGCAGAGCAACATGACAGCTAAGAATAGGGGTTCTGCTGTCAGATGTCCTGAGTTCAAACCTGTTTCTCATTGTCAAGACTATTGAATTTATTGAAGAGATTACTTAAAGATAGATTTTTAATTATTCTCATTGAGAATATTGTGAAGATATTTCTAAAGTTTTTTAAGATCACTGTTACATATCTCTGTAAGTATAATGCTAAAGCTTCAACTGATCAGCATATAGTAGTACATTTCACTGAAAAGACCACCAGAGTGGTAATACCTGTTCCTGGTATTGGAAGGTTTTTGTTTGATGTGTAGGACTTATAGGCTGTATTTTAATTAAGTGCTTGTAGGAGTGGGAAGGGAATCATTCCTTCAGAGGTACACATCAGAATTAGTTTGACTCCTGATTTTTCAGTTTTCCCCTGTGTTTAATATTAAAAGGTAATATGTGGTATTTTATGTGTGAATTTAAAGTTATTTGTACATGAATATGAAAAAGATTTGTTGCAAAGGAAAAAAAATTAACTGCCAAATATCAGATTTTACCAGTGATAGTCTCTTCTTTCAGTTCCCTAACAGGTTTATATTTTACTGTTTTTTTTATAAAAAGGGTTATACTAACATAAATTTTGTATATAATTTCCCTCAGAAGTCCATATGATGGGCAATTTGATTGAAAAATTCTTGTCACATGTAAGAATTCAGTAAGATTATCTTTTATTATCAAAATCACAACTATCACATCATCTTCCTCCCCTTTAAAAATCAACTATGCTTGGTAGCTCATGCCTATAATCTCAACACTCAGGAGCCTGGAACAGGAGGATCATAGTTTGAGGCCAGGCTGGGCTACTTAGCAATAACCTGTCTTACAAAAACAAAACTGAATCAGTTAAAGCAGTTCTTCACTTGTTACAGTTGATAGGGAGACTATTAAAATTTTTAAATTTGTAAGTTAATCATAATTTTTTTTTAGTGGTACATATTGAGCCAATAAGTCACTTTCCCATCACTGGGACAAAATACCCAACACTCACAACTTACAGAAGGATAGCTTTAATTTGGCTCATAGTTCTGGGCATTCAGTCTATGGTCAGCTGGCGTTAAGGCAGGAACATCCTAGTGGAAGAGCCTGGAGGAGTAAAGCTGTTCCACCTCCTGGGAGGCAGGAAGCAAAGAGAAAAATGGGGACCTGAGAGGGTGTTGCCAAAGGCATATCCCCACTGACACACCTCTTCCAACCAGGCCCCACTTCCTAATAGCAAATTCAGCTGTGAACTTCCCAGTGAATCAGTTAACTAATCAGTAGAGCACCCTATAATCCATTCACTTGAAAAAGCCCCACTGTTAACACATGAGTCTTCTGAGGGACAGTCTAGATCTGTACTGTAACATGCGGTGTCTTTTTTTTTTTTGAGACAGGGTCTTGCTACACTGCCTAGGCTGGGTTTGAACTTGCCATCCTCTTGCATCAGCCTCCCAGAATGCTGGGATTACAGGCATGTATCACCATACCCAACTGCTTAAGATCTTTTTAAAAGGAATTTGGGGCAGTCCACAACTATAACAGAAAAGTTTATTAATAGCTAAGTAATGATATGCCAAAGTACAATGGATTATGAAAAAATTTCCAGGTGAAAAACAATTGTTTCGATAATTGATCTGAAAACAGTATTGTTTCAAGTTTTTCAGGAACTAATTCTTCAGATATTAATGAACTTAATCTTCACTAATAGGAGAAGAATGGCGTTGAAGCAGATTTCCAGCAACAAGTGCTTTGGGGGATTGCAGAAAGTTTTTGAACATCAGAGGTAGATATCACTCATTCCATTTTAATGTTTGTTTTGTTCTATTTTAAAGAAATCTCTACCCATCTCTTATAGTACATCATTCGACTTTTAACCCCTACCCCCATCACCAAACTATTGGCTAAACTTGGATTGTGTAACTGTGAGGTACAAGACCCTGAACAGAGTGCCTTCGGGCTTTGATTTAACGGCCTTGTGAAATTTCACAAAAACACCTATGTTGCCATTAAAAATTCTGAGAATATCTACCTCTTGTTAAAGAAGACAAACACATACATTTGGCTCTGTTGCCTTCCAAATTAATGTAGCTTAAAGTAAAGGTGTTTTACACACGTGTGTGTGCAGATGAAGCAGGAAGCAGGAGCCAAGAAAAATATTTTAGAGGTAAGAATATAGATGGAAAGGTACTACCTGACTTTGCAAAACCTAGAAAGTTAAATTATTAACATCGGCAAGAGAAAGCTGAGCAGTGACATGAAGCCATAAGAACTGGAAGTACCAAGTACCCTAGAGGATAAAAGTGGAGCTCAAAAAAAAAAAAGGAAGATTCATGGCAAGTTTATTTTAAAAGTACACAGATCCCAGATTGTCCCTATATTTTACACAGCCAGGCCACTCCCCAGGTCCTGCAAAATTTACTCTGGGGACGGTAGAGTCTGTACCAGGTGCAGTTGGTGGGAGATGGCAGCAGTACAAGTAGATTAAGTAAAAACTGGCCCCGGATTACTTCCACTGGCTTGTAAATTTTGAGGAGTTAGGCTTGTGGGGTATGATAAAAGATATGGTGAATATTAAAGTTTAATTTATTACAGTAAACAATATATTGCCATTAGTCCTGATCAAAATATTCCTCAATTCACACACCGATTATTACACTTTCTGAGGCACAGTGATCAGTTCGGGAAGACTGAGCAGCAGAACCTTCAAATTCAAAGATAACTTGTATGCCCTGTCACATAGTGAGTAGAGTGAACCAAATCGAATGAAGTGTGAGAACAGAATGAAGACATTTCCCTGCGTAGGTACAGTTCCTATACAGCTCTTTTCTGAAAGCTACTGGACAGCGTGCTCCCCCAAAATGAGGGACTAAAGCATGAAAGGTGAGCGCATAAGATCAGGAAACAGGATCAGAGGATAAAGAATTTTCCGGGATGAATTGGTGATACTAAGGCAGCAAGTCAGAAGATCCGGAGATGGAGGTAACAGGAGTCAGTAGCATGCAGCCATTGAGTTAATTAAGTATTAAAAATTCAGTTCCACTAGCCACACGCTTCCATACTTGGTTATATATGATTGGAAACTGGTATTGGACAGTGCAAATACAGAGTATTTTCATCATTGTGGAGAGTTCTGTTAGACAGTACTGGCTTGATGAAATTGTCTTTTTAAGAGAATGAAGTTGATAAAAATGACTAATTGAGAGGAAATTTTTGAAACTCAGGAAGTGGGAATTTGATTTTGAATGGGTGATAATACAGATCGGCCACAGCCATCTCTGCATGAGATTCTGTTCTTTCAGCAAGTCAGCAGCACCCTAATGACATAATAAAGATAGACGCCTCAGAAGAATATTGCATAATGCTCTTTATGTAAGTGTTAAGGACACCACTGTTTAAGTGTACCTCAGACCTGATTTATTCTCTAACTGTTGAGAGATCTTTTTACTAAATTGTGGTAATAGTGCTTAATATGAAATCTGCCTTCTTATCAAATTCTGTTTCTGCCAGTTTTGTGTTTACTTTCTCTTTAAAAATTTTTTAAAAGTAATTACTTTTTAAATACACAAGAGAAATCTCAAGGTATCAACTACCTGTAGCAAGTCTTAGTTTTGCTGATTTATAATAAATATCCCTGGAATTGGACATGGATCTGGTGTGGTTATACTGTGAAAGAAAATGTTGCATCTTCTTTAACAACAATTGAAGACCTAAGAATACCTGCTAACAGTTTTTATGTCTTTTAATCGTCAACTAGGAAAGATACTAAAAATAGGCTAGGAAAGTAGAACCCGATATTTGCAGAGAATGGAGACACATACAGAAAATTTCCCCTTAGTTTTGATGGAGTCTTTGTGGGAATCTGTACTTAAAAAGCAACACAACCAAGTAACAAAAGTGGAAAGTTACTCAATGAAAAGGAAAAGCGAAGTAAGCCATAAACAACATGGATTATCCCTGACTAGCACGTACAGTTTGTTGTTGATTAACCGAAATTACATATTGAGAAGAGGGAAGCAGGAATGTAGGGAGGTAGAGAGAGCAAAGGAAGGGAGTGAGGTAACTAAAATCCTGCTGTTGTGGGCGCTCAAGTATTATGTAAAACTGAGAAAAGCAGCAGTGAAAGCACAGTACTTGGATATAGTGGTAAATACCAGAAGAATCAGCAAAAGAAAAGAAATCAGTCACTAGAATATGGCATGTTAAAAGGTTGGGCAGGGGAATACTAGTTTTTCATAGTTTTGTAGAAGTATTTACTGTATTTGTAGTTAACTAAAGGCACCTTATTGAAGTAATGTTTGCTTCCGTTTGTATGGTTTTTTTAAAAATATGCCCATGAAATGTCACTATTATATGAAGTACAGTTTACTAGGAAAGTACCTATAGTTTTTACCAAACCTAGTTGTTATGATAATGATTGTGATAAATTATTAGTGATGGGGCTGGGGATATAGCTCAGTGGAATAAGCGCTTGCCCAGCAAGCGCAGGGTCCTGAGTTCGATCCCCAGTACCGCAAAAAAAAAAAAATAAATAAATAGATAAATTATTAGTGATGAAAGAGCAAATAAAAGATGTGATCCTTTCAGTGCCCATGAACAATATGTAATTTAAGATCTTTGGATTCATTTTTAAGAAAGCTGGTTCATTATTTCATAACATCTCTGTAGAAAATTCTTTTAACACTAGAAATGATACTTTAAGGATTGCATTCATCATTTACATTTATTCTATACAAAATGATTACCACATAAAGCCTAGGCTAAAGTTGGTTAGATCAGTATGCTAAACTGGCCCAATTCTTTATTCAAGAGACAAAATGTTTTTCTTAAATGTTAGTAGAATTACTTACTTTGGATATTAAATTACTTTTTGGACCTATACTACATATCTTTTTACATAGTGCTAAATTATTTTGTTTCTGTCTTAAGAGGGGCACTAATATTTTGTTGTGATGATTGTTAAAATTATAGTGTGGAGCTAAAATGTAAAATGAAATTTGCTGTCTACTTACCACCAAAGGCAGAAACTGGAAAGTGCCCTGCCCTGTATTGGCTCTCTGGTAGGTATTACATGTTGGAGTTTTATAAAGGAATTTGTTTCTTTTTATCTGGCTTGTCTTACCCTTTATTTTTACTTTCTTCTGTGCTTTCTAATGCATCTAAGAAACACAACACGTTAGAGGTCTGTCATAGTCTGCTTTACAACTGTTCATTCTTGAGAATAATTTCATACCTATGGAGTTAGATTTATTTCACTTTTTTTTTTTTTTCAGTAAGGGCAAGTAATTTGGCAGAGAATGTAAAGTTTTGGACTCAGTGATAAGAGTTTGGAAAAGTTATTGAATTTATATCTGTTGAAGCATCTCTAGCTTGTAATGACTTTACCGGTCAAATGAAAGTAGGGCACCACGATACATAATTACAAACCATGGGCTAGTAACTTCCATAGTGTTTTATGTAATATTATAATTTGATGCTACAGAGCTTCTCTAGCAACAAGCTATAAAGTTATAAATAACACTAATGCTCCTTAATGAGATGTAGAATAGATTGTGAGAGAGCAAGACATTGATATAAGCAGTTTGAAACCTCTATGCTAACTTTTCTTTCACAAGATATTAGCACTTTATCTTTAGAAGTATTTCAAAGAAAGAATTAAAATAACTAAATTGTTTTATAGAGTACGATTTTGTTCTCTTAGAAATTGTTCCTACAATGTTTATTTAACAACTCCTGCATATATATACATATATATAGTATCATTAGGGATAGCCCTAAATACCAGTCTTTGAAAATAAGAATACACATTTCATTTTAAAAGGTAAAAATAAGCACATATCTGATTTTAACTGAGGAAAGCATTTCTGTGATTGAATGAAGAATACTGATTTTGCTAGGAGAGCATTACAACAAAATTAGATATTTAATTATTTAAAAAATAATGAAGTGTTTGTTTTTTGTTTGTTTGTTTCTTTTGTACCGGGAATCAAACTCAGGATCTTGTGCTTGCTAGGCAGGAACTTGTGCCACTGAGCTATCTCCCCGGCCCCCAAAATAATAAATTATTAATTAATAAGTATAGATAAAGCTGATCTTGGAAATCATGTAATTCATGGACAGAAACTGAAGGTCAGAGCTCTATACTGCCTAATACTACATAATGATTTTTGGATTCACAATCTAGTCTTATATTCAGTCTTTTTTCCTGTTCTTTTTCCGTTTTGTTTCTGATAAGCGCTACTAAAGTCATATCTTTTGCTTAAAGATTAAAAACTCAGGTAAGAAGTAGCAAGATATTGTCGTAGGCACTAGAATAAGGTTCTAGATTCCTAACCAAAATTGAAATCTATCAAGATGTATCGTCTGAACATTATGAATACAAAATACAGAATTTTTGTTTATTTCAAACAAGCAAAAACAATGACATGCTGAAGACTATGTACACCTTGGAAATTAAATCTTGATTTTTCTGGAGAAAAAAAAAGATTGTCTGAGAATGATAACAAAATAATTCAAGTGTACTTGCCAGTAAGTTGAAGGGAAACAGTGACAAAAGATTACATCCATATTATTTTGAAACCAGAAGTGCATAATAAGTTCTCATACATGGTAAAATATACATGAACCTTGAAACCATCATGCAAAGTGAAAGAGCCCACTCATAAAAACTGCATATTGTTAAATTCCATTTTTATAAAGTGCTCAGAGCAGGCAAATCCATAGAGACAGAAAATAGAATAGTGGATGCCTAGGGTTAAGGAAGAAAATTGGGATAAATGGGGAGTGACTGCTAATGATACTTCTTTTTTGAGGTGACAAAAATATTTTGAAATTAGAGGTGATAGATGTGCAGTGTTGAATATACAAACAACCATTGACTTCAACACTTCAGTAATTACCAAAAAATTTTCAGTTTTTCATTTAAAAGAGGTATAATTGATCAAACAGATTTTAATCAGTAACTACATACTCTTTAGAGTAATTGTTCTAGCTAACCTTGCTTGATTTTACTCCCTTCTACCTTAAAAGAATTTGTTTCAACTAGAAAAAATGAACTTTGGTATAAGACTGCACTATGTCCTGGACACAGTTGAAAGATCTTTATATGCAATCATACAATCATGCCTAGTCTTATGAGGTAGAATGAGTCAGTACTATCCCCATTTTTAGGTTTTAGGGTTTTGTTGTTGTGTTTTGAGACAGAGTCTTGCTATGTAGAGCAGGCTGGCCTGGAACTCATGGTGATCTCATTTTTCAAATGAAAAAATTGAGAACCAAAGTATTCAAGATAGTTGGTTAGTAGTAGCTGAATAACACTTACAACCAAATCCTTTCTGAAATCCAGCTCATACTTTTAATACTATTACTCTGCTTCCTTTGCACACATTTTATTAAGCTCATGATATGGCTCCAATATTTCTAGAAAATGTCCCAAGAAGGAATGTGGTAGATAGTTGATCTGCCATGGATGGGTGAAAGTCTGTATTTCTTAACAGAATTTATCATAAACTCCCATGTGTTGATGGACAACTACATTATAAATCACTGCACTGTTAAAATTATCAACTATAAAAGTATTTTATAGTTTATATTCAATAAGCTTGGGTGTCACTTATTATCACATATAATAGGACATTTAATATTGACCACTGGAAAAAGGTTATTGCATTAAGTAATATTTACCTCAAGCATCTGTTTCTAGTTCATTCTTGACCATTCTCACATCATTATAGTCTTAAGTACCTACAAAGAAAAATTACCTCATCTTTTTACCACATGACTGAAAAGTTCAGTACTAGGAAAAATGACAGAAATGGTTCTAAAAACTGCATTTAAGGAAGATCACCATTGCTGTCATTTTAGTTCAGTGAGGGATACAAAGATGTGGGCTGAGTTTTGTGGCTGAGAACTACCTGTATATTTTTTTAAAAGTTTTTTTATTTTACTATAGCCATATTGGCCCACTTACTGTGAACATTTATGTTTTGATGCCTAATTAGTCCCATGTTTAATTAGCATGTTTGCTGATACCTCCCGGGCTGTTTTAATATTGGGCATATGCTCCCTATCTACAGTTTTACAGTTCTGCAGTTTTAAAAGTTCCAAGTTTTTAAGTACATCTGCTCCAAAGAATTTTGGTAATTGAAACTTTTGTAAGTGACTTTAGAAGAATAGTTATGGGATCATATAATCTAAAGCAATGGTTAGGATAATACTACTGGAAATTTTCTAAGAAGGGAGCAGAGTGTTACTCAAAATTTTTTCAAAAGCAAAAATAAATACTAAATGAGCTTGCTTTCCATTTATAAAAAAATAAAAGCTTTTAAACTACCTCACAGTATAGCGTGAAATAACAATATTTTTGATCTTCAGGTTTAACTTGCACAGAACAAAATTTTATATCAAAATCTGGTTATCATCAAGCTGCCTCAGAACATGGCCTTGTTGTCATCGCTCCAGATACCAGCCCTCGTAAGTATCCTTGTTCCAGGAATCCTTTATAAAAACCTAAATCTTGTAAGTCTAAGTTATAAGCACTGTAATATATATGCATTATACAATTTATATCTTTGCTCTTATTTCTTAATCTTTCAAGTGACATCATGACTAAAAGCCCATGCTGTGAATAAATAGGGTAAAGAGGATAAAATGATTCCAAAGTATATTACAAGCTGTTTTCAATTCAAGGTAGTGAACAAACATGTGTCTTCCTTTCCTTCTAAGATCACAGTGGTAGAGAGAATTAAAAGAAGCATTAGTAATAGGTAAGGGTCATCAGAGAAAGTATAGACATCCCATCCACCAGCCTCATCACAGTTGGGAGGAGTTTATATTTGTAATCCCAGGGAAAAGTTCTTGTAATTCTAGTGCGTAAATTCCAATCTACCACTGCCAGTGCAACCCACGATGCGAATAAAGAGACAAACACATTATCTATAGTGGTGGGGAGCCAAGGGGGTCCTAAGTCCGGTCAGAACAATGGCTAACCAGAACAAAGGCCACAACCCAGGGCCAAATCTGGTTTTTATTAATTCGTGAAGACAGGAATGGCTCGGGTTGAGTGACTGAGAATGGTGGGAAGTACATGAGTACTGTGAGCTGGGCTAGGTAGGAGGCACAGTAGCACCTCTGCAAAATGCAGAGGTATGCAGAAAGAGTACAGGATTCTGCAGCAGGTAGCCCCTTAATTTGGAGGAATCTGTATAAAACAGTTTGAGGAAGTATCTTGTATTTTGGGTCTGTGCTTCAGCTTTGATGTCTCGCTTTCTTGCCCTGAGCCGTCATGGGTTCTTTCTTGAGCCTCAGTCTCAGCAATAGCGTGCAGCCTCACTGGGCCTAGCTCACACATACTGCTACTAGGCAGGGCATTACTCACCTGTTGCATTGCTTCAAAGGCTGCACATCAGCACCTGGTTAGATCCATTTGCATTGCTTAAAGCCAGTTGAGGGGGTAAAGTATTGTCTTAGATAGCTCTGTACATATTAATATGAGGAATTAGGGCCAGGTTTATCCAAAGTGGAGATAATGGTCTTCTTTCAAGGCAAGCTGTCCTGGTGTTCTCCACAGGAAGGGGTTTCTGTGCAGCTCTGGAAGATAAAGAGAATATAAGCCCCTTTTAAGTGATTACCTCTCTGACTTCATTGCCAGAACTGGCTATCTAAGAACCAGAGGTCCAGGAAGGATAATTTACCAAAAAGAGAGGGCCTGGAGTACATGATGAACAGCACTAATGCAAGTGGACTTGTACATTCATCTACAAGTATTATTAAACGTGGGGAATTACTACCGAATGGATGAAAACGTAAGAATTTTCTTTGATAGGTGAGTGCAATATTAAAGGAGAAGATGAGAGCTGGGACTTCGGCACTGGAGCGGGGTTTTATGTGAATGCTACTGAAGATCCTTGGAAAACTAACTACAGAATGTACTCTTATGTAACCGAGGAGGTAATTTGATTTGTTTTATAATTATTAACTGATGACTGCCCGAAGTTTAATTTTATATCAAAGGCCTTGTAGTCCTGACAATTTTAGACTAGGTTATAAAATGGTGACCTTATGTTATACATTTTTGTGAATTATTTTAGTGGAAATTCCAAAGTTTACTAGTGTTATATAAGTCCTATTTGCTGCAATTTAAATTAACATTCAGTACATATTTAGTCACTTTTCTCTCATTGCTCAGACAAAATACCTGACACTCAAAGTTAAAGGGAAAAAGGTTTATGTAGCTCACAGTTTCTAGAGGTTTCAATCTATAATCAGCTGACTCCAAGCAGTGTGGCTTGGCAGGGGGGCATTGCAGAGGAGAACCAAGCAATCAAAAGCAAGCAAGCAAGGGACCTTAACAATGCCTTTCTGCCTCTTTTGTCTTATCCAGGCTACTTAAGGCAGCTAGCACTCACATCCTTAATCAAAGTACCCTAGAACCTAGCATTGCACTGTGAATCAGTTATAACATCACACACTAGATCCAGCAACCTCTG
This sequence comes from Dinomys branickii, assembly GCA_004027595.1. Lineage (NCBI taxonomy): Eukaryota > Metazoa > Chordata > Mammalia > Rodentia > Dinomyidae > Dinomys > Dinomys branickii. Next base: position 8,487 of record PVLD010009750.1, on the reverse strand, counting down.
AAAAAGCTCCAAAGCATGAGGCTTTGGGAGGACACCTGAACACAAGCTATGACGGTATTTAAAGATTTAAGTAATTACATTAAGACCTACGCACACAACCTAGATTATCAAAGAAAACAGTATTTGAAACATGTCATTTCCTAGTAGCTAGTTCTTTCAGATATATTTTATAGTGATAAGCAAAAGATTAGTTAGAAAGGTTAAATGATAAAGTGTGACTTCTATTAATAATACTGATGTCTGTTAGTAATACTGATCTTCAATTTATGCATTTATCTAAATTTTATGATTTTTATCATATACATCATAAAAATTCAAAAACAATACTGAAATTTGAATCCCCTACAGTTCTTTTTTCTTTATTTTTTTCCCTGGTGCTGAGTAGCCCAGGGCCTCACAAATAGTAGGTAGACATTCTACCACCACGCTTGTTTTCAGCCCTCAGTCATCCCTACTTCTTAGACCCTAGGCCATAGCTAAGTTTCATTATATTCTAGATTTTTTTCCATGACTAACTTTCAGATAGTTATAAAATTCATTATATTGTTTTAGTTCTATAAAATAGTTTCTAATATTCTCCTTTAAGAATTGCATAGTGTTCTGTCAGTGCCATAATTTTTTTTCTAAAATACTTACGTTTTTGTGTATATTTTTTATCATAACAAATATTGTATTGGTTATCTTTGCACATATTTTTTCTCCTAAGGATTTTCCCTTAGATTTTTCCCAAATGAAGTTACTAGTTGAAAAGTTTAAAAAAGCATTGTCTGCCTAACTTCCTTAACTTACTCTTGAAGAAGTCTATACCAGCTGGATATATGGTGGCATATGCTTATAATCCTAGCTACTTGAGAGGTGGTGTAGTTGTGAGATCAAGGCCAGCCTGGGCAGTATAGTTGAAAGCCTATTTTGAAAAGAAGTCTACCATCTATTCTCCAGTGAATGTATTGTGTCTGTCTAAGTTGTTTTTTCTTTTAATCGTTATCAGTTCAAATATTGTAAGGCTGCCTGAAGTATTGATTCTTTTATATAACTTTGAGATTCTTTTACGTAACTTTGAAAAAGTCTAAACTTACTTTCTCTGCTATTCTGTCGCACTGTTGAATTCTTTTTAGCTTCCTCAACTCATAAACGCCAATTTTCCAGTGGACCCCCAAAAGATGTCTATTTTTGGCCACTCCATGGGAGGCCATGGGGCTCTGATTTGTGCTTTGAAAAACCCTGGAAAATACAAAGTAAGATTACCTAAGTTTCTAGTGATAAATGTTTCTCTTGAATAATATAGTATTAGGAACTTTCAAAGAATGAAATTAGGGTATTGTCTTTGTATTGGGACCACAATTTTCGAGGATTGGAAACTTGGGTAGGTGGGCAAGGGGGTATCAAGTGTGATAACGCGGTGCATGCTGCGGAATCAGAGGCAGGAGTGTTCCATCGCGGAGGTGTCTTGTCGGCTTAGCAGAAGCATTATGAAACATAGCTTATCTTTCTCATGCACTTTTTCAAACTATAGTTTTAGGCACATTTGCTGGCCTATGGGTTGTTCTTCATTAATGTTAATGTGATAGTATGTACCATTTATGTATTTATATTTTTAGTAGGTATATTTGTAAAGTTCACTTTGGTTTTCTGAGGTAAGGGAAGGTATTCATGATTTGTAAAAGTTTTAAGAATTTTATGTTCTTACTGAAGCCCATGAAAATTGAAATACAGCTTCATCGAAAAAAACGCAACTCTCAGCCTTTTCCATTCTTTATTTGAAGCTTTATACCTCTATGTAATTTTGGTTTAAGTGAGCCAAATTTGAGTAACCACTGTATGTAGAGAGTCATACAGTGCACAGCGGCATATTACAGAAGTTGAAAAGGAAACATCAAAGTAATGATCATCTTAGGATTGCCTCTGACTTTAAAATCAGAGTCAGAGTCATTCATTATCTCAAGATTTGTTTAATACATTTATTTCCCATAGGAAAGACTTCTGAATCATTTCATGTGTGCTACTGAGACATACAAATACTTCTCATAGGAATTTCATGAGAGTAGAAAATATTTTCTTCTCCCATGTTTTCATATAAGATAGTCAATTTACTGTCTGAAGTTGAAAAGGTGAACTTAAATTTTTTGTCCTTTACAGAAGCCTGCAGAGATTGTTAAATATGTACATTGGTAAATAGTCTAACACTGAAAGATTTTGTTTGTATATTTTATCCTGTGGAATACAAAATTTTACAAAATTTTATATTACTACAGATTAATTTTCAGTATAAAAAAGTAGTAGCTCTGAATATAATCTTGCTTTTTTTTGTCTTTTTGAGACAAAGCCTTACTATGCAGTTCAGGCTTGCCTTGAGCTCATTGTAGCCCAGGCTGGTCTCGAACTCACAATAATTCTCCTGCCTCAACGTCCTGAGTGCTGTGATTATAGGCATGTGCCATCATGCCTGAGTTTAAACTTTCATTTGAAAAAAAAGGGGGGGGCTGGGGATATAGCTCAGTGGAATAAGCGCCTGCCTACCAAGCGCAGGGTCCTGAGTTCGATCCCCAGTACCACCAAAAAAAATAAAATAAACTTTCATTTGTACCTTCATTAAGTTGTAATGCGTTGCTTTGCATTGAGCAGTTACATTTAGAAGCTGTTTTGATGGAATACACAAAAGAATATACTAAGATGAAGACTCCCGTGTTTGAGTTCTGTAGTAGATCAGGAGGAAAGTTGTTTACGAGAGTGCTTGTGGCAAGTTAAGAAATTTTAACTAAGGTGCAAGTGAGTATATTTGCTTTAGCAAGATGTAACTTATAAATGTTTTTGTTTTTGAAGTCTGTGTCAGCATTTGCTCCAATTTGCAACCCAGTGCTCTGTCCTTGGGGCAAAAAAGCCTTTACTGGATATTTGGGAACAGATCAAAGTAAATGGAAGGTAGGTACTGAGTAACGGTAGTACTCATTCTTCAGTTTTCAAATTTGTTAGAAAGCTGTGCCCACGTAGCTATTATATTCCTGGCCCACTCAAATTAAGGCTTGAAAGCTAGGAACAAGTAGAAAAATGTGTATACATTCAACCTACCATATCTGTATCTTTTATATTTTTGGATTTTACAAAAACAATTTTGTAATTATATCTGTATTGATTACTCTCCGGCCTTTCTTTTCCTTTTCATTATTCCCTGAAGAGTGCAGTATAACAACTATACATAGAGTTTACATTGCATTAGGTATTGTAAGTAATCTAGAGATAATTTAAAGTCTGTAGTAAGGATGATTGAAAGTGTACCAAACAATGTTTCTAGGTTATATAGAAGTACTCTGTCATGTACATAAGGGATTTGAGCATCCATGGATTTTTGTATCTTTGGGGAACCTGGAACCAACCAATCCCCTATCAATATTGAGGAACAACTATATGTAATAATAGCCATAAAACTCTTATATTTCTAAGAGTCCTGAATCATGGAAGATAGTTTTAAAACTACTACTTTTGTACTAATGTTTCCTTTCTTTTTATAGACTTATGATGCAACCCATCTTGTGAAGTCTTATCCAGGTGCTCAGCTGGACATACTGATTGATCAAGGAAAAGATGACCAGTTCCTTTCAGATGGACAGCTACTCCCTGATAACTTCATTGCTGCCTGTACAGAAAAGAAAATCCCTGTTGTTTTTCGATTACAAGAGGCAAGTTCTAAGAATCCTTAGTTTAATTTAAACAGTATAACTATAAAAGAGCAAGATTCCATAGTTCTTAAGTAACATTATTTTAAAAATGTAAAATGCTACCTCCAGTGAGACAGTTTTGTGAATTTTGTTGTTTTTATTTTTTGGAAATCTACATATCCATTTTATTTTTATTAGAAAAGTATTATCTATATGGGAATCAGTGTGAAGAGTCCTCACAAAACTAGGATTAGAGGTCCCACTTAACCCAGCTATTCCCCTTCTAGGTGTTTTTCCAGAACTGAAAATACACCACAGCCATATAGGTGCACCTATGTTTATAGCAGCGCAGTTTGTCACAGTGAAATCTTAGGAGCAACCCAAATGCCCATCAGTGGAGGAATGAACAAAAAACATGTGGTATTTTTATACAGTGGAGTATCACTCAGCTGTAAAAGGATAAACTTCAGGCTTTTATAGGTAAATGGGTGCAACTAGAGGCCATACTCATAAGTGACATAAATCAGACCCGCATGTGTAAACATCATATTGTCTCCCTAGTGTAAGAGCCTGAAGGAGTAAGTAAAACCCTAAATAAAGGTACAATAGATACTGTGAAAGGGAAAGAAACTGCTGAAAGGGAAGGAACAATGAGGATGAGGGAAAGGAGAAAAGAAAGAAAAAAGGAAGGGAAAAAATAAATACGTATATACGAGGATGCTGGGGTACTTGTACTGCTGAGGTCTGTTGGTTTATTAAAAGGAACAGTTAATGCTTAAATCTTTTTGAGCAATTCTGCATGCTTATATCTGGTAATCTAAACTACTAATTTCAAGACAACAGTGTGCCATATAGCAAGCATAGTTGAACTCCTATCATCTTGTTTAGTGAAGCTTGTGTTGTTTCTAACTTATTACTAGTTTTTATTCCCTTTAATTGTTTGATCAGTCTTGCATTCTTACATCTGGTAATCTGAGCAACTTCACTGAAGATAACTATATAATATAACAACCGTTGTTAATTTCCTATCATCTTGTTTTGAAATTTTGTATCATTTTTATTGTTTTTGTGTTGTCTTATTTTTGTCTTTGTTATCTTTTTCTCTTTAAAATTAAAAAAAAAATAGTATAAGAAAAAATTTTAGAACCCTTTTCCTTTACGTCTGCATTTAAATCTGAGTAATTTAACTTTACTCAAGTAAAAGCAGAATCACAGTGGTGCCTCAGTTTATGAATTTAATTCATTCTGAGAAAGATGGCCATGTTCATGTTCACGCAGGAAGGATCTGAAGCCCCATCTATGACCCCATGAGGCTCTGAGGGGACATCTAGACATAAAACATAACACAATGAAATAAGGACAAATTTCTCCCTTTGTTATTCTTCATTTCTTCTTCACATTTTAGCCTCACAAGCTGAGTATTAATCATCACACTCACAGGTGTGCATTTTACATTAGTCAACTCTTATGCTCATCTATCTGCAACCCACAAATTTTCCTCAACTAAAATACTTCTGACTATCCACTCAGAACCTATTTATGCAACTGTAGTTTTGTGTAAAGAAACTTTGGCATTTTTAAAAATAGTCATTTTCAGAATATAATGTAAATAAAATCTGTGTTTGAGGGTGAAAATGAATACTGAAAACTATATGATCATGATTTAAAATTTTAAGAGTGATATGTCAGGAGCATTGACATAAAATACAGTCATGGTGGTAACTGTTCAGTATTCTAGCTGTGTTACGTGGCCCTCTACAGTTTATAAAATAGTTTCACGTTAACTCATTTACAGTACTTATGCCACTGATGAAAGATTATTTTTTTCCATCTGCTTTATAGATGAGGAGAGAGGCTAAGGTGACACAGCTAGCATTTGACAGAACCAGGACTGAAGTAACATCATGACTGAAGACCCCATTGTCTAGCCATTTCCAGATAGTGTGACGTGCTCCTAAGGAGCAAATGAATGGGTTGTACGTAACTTGCTACCTCTGTAACTGAGGCAGCAGATCATAGCAGTCTCCTTGCTTATGGAGATATTTTGACATGTGAACAATATATGTATTGTATATATAATGTTGGGAAATTTATCAAAAACAAGTATGTCCTGTTCTCTTTGTATCCCCCCTTATACAGTAGAACTTTTTATATCTGTGTGAACATTTACCATCACAGTAACATTTAAATCAACCACCTTTGAGAAATCCAAATATGAATCGGATTATAAATGCAGTAGTAAGTTTAACTGTATTAACTATAGTTATAAGCGACCATATTTTTTTCCAAACAACCTTAACTTCTTGGCATTAGCCCTACTGGATGCCTTTCCTACTTCCCATGAGGCTGTAGCAAAAAACACTGTTGTTATAAAGTGTCTGCCTGCCAGCAGAATCTGAAAATCCCTGGAGTGTGTTACCAAAAAAGCCTAGAGTTAAAACACACATGATATTCTTGGAGGCCTATAAAGCAACCACAATAAAAATGTGGTTGGCTGAATTTATAAGGAGTCAAGACAGAGACAGTTCTAAAAATAGTTCGAAAAGTATTAAAATCACCATTCCCAGCCTTGACTCAGGCACAATTTTTCATTCACTTTCCACCATTGTCAGGAAGGGTGAACTGCAGGTCTCAGGCAGGTTGCATTTAAGTTTGTTTTCATTATCTAAACAACCAAATAAAACTGCCTGAGTACTGATTCCAGGGAGGCCACTTTAAGATTTTCCAGTCAACTTCCATTGACCTCAGGTCTAGGAGCTTTATCATCTGCTTTATTATTTGATTGTAAGTATAGTATAACCAAATTTCTTCATGAAACAGAAGCTGTGAAAAAATAAAATAAGCTAAAAATAACCAGGGTGTCTATATAAGAAGGGATCTAAGAAGGGAGAAAGAAAACTTACAATCATGGGGTGATTTACCTAATTTTATTGCTTTGCATCTTTTTAATGGTGTTAGATGCTCACAATTTATCACCTGACAGCTAACAAAGAAAAAAAGTTGTTCGAGAGGGAGGAATTAATGCAAACGAATATTTGTTTGGTTATTTTGTGTAGTTTTTATTTTTTGGCTTCAGGGAATCTAAATTTGAAAGAAAAAGAAAGCAATAGGCACAAAATGCCAATAGCTATATACAGAGATCGAATATTGTCCTGAAAAAGAAAGGCTTAGTACCTATGGCATATTTTCAGTTGTTGAAGTTACATAGCAAAAAGTTCAGTGACTTGACACTGAGGAAATTTCCAGGAACAGCATTCTTTTCTTGGAGTCTAGGAAAAGAGGCTGTTCTACCTCCTCATGTTTTAGGATCTTTTTAAAAATGCAAACGCTCTTTTGACCTCAGCATCTGTAAGAACAGAGAGTTCCAGAAATGAAGGGCTCTCACTCATCTCTTTCCCCATGGTTAGCACAGTTACCTAGCGCATAGACACTTGGGGCTTGTTAAATAAATATGAATACCTTCGCCTGTCCTCTTCTCCGGTTTTTTTTTTTTTTTTTTTTTTGCGGTACTGGGGATTGAACTCAGGACCCTGCGCTTGCTAGGCAAGCGCTTATTCCACTGAGCTATATCCCCAGCCCCTGTCCTCTTCTCTGAACTCCGAAGAAATCTAACAACCTAAGAATAAGCTTTTCTAATTGGGCCTGGAAAATATGTAGAAAAGCACTGCCTCTTAAAGTAAATGTCTTTAGCTGCTTTGACACTGCTTCCTTTTTAAGAGTTGAATGAAGAATGAAAGAATGTGTTTGTCTATTTTTATTCTCCAGAAGTCATTTTTGCTACTGAAGATTTTTCCATTTAAAGTGTGAGGTGGAGGAAAGTAAGGCCCCTTCCGGTTTCACTAAATATAGGCAGTTACAGAAGCTACATAGCATACTAAACAAACTCCTTAGTGAAAGACTGTAATGAAAGCAGCTGCCCCATTTAATGAGTGATAATGAGAACTTAAAACTAGCCAAGACAATGTAGTTATTCCTAATTGTGTAAGTTCAGCAGAATGGCAGTAGTTCAAATGTATTCTTTTGCCTGTATGTTGACATTTTAAAAAATCCTTTTTGGTCTTTTATAACAGGTGTTTTCTACTTTCTCATAAAGGTGACTTTTAACTTTAAATATCATTATGGCAGTTAAGGGCATTTACTTTGGATTTTAGATGAAATATACTATACATTCTTGAAAGTTATTTGCCATTCTGGTTTACGCTGGGACTTCTATAGTAACACTGCCAGCTATAACAACAGCTGTCCACCATAAATACAAAACTGTAAGACTCAGCGTATGAAAAACGAAGGATGAGAATGTGGCACTGTAAGCCGTTAGAGCTTTTGTCACAGTTCTTCAGCATCTGTTTTGCTCTATCTGCAGACATTTTCTATCATATTGATCTTTTGATTTCTGAAAATTGGCAGTCACTACTTTTTCTTGGTTTTCCCAGGAACATGCTTTTCTTTAAATTTCTTTCCTTAGGTCTAAATTTAACCAGCTGGGACTAGTGTAATTATTAAGAGATGTGCAATCAAATAATTCCAAGGCTCAGCCTGAATTTTGACAACCCTCCCCTTAGACGCACTTCCACAATAGATTGCTTTTCCGTTGCTTTAGTGACTTACTCAGTTTTAGTGCTTTTTTTTTGTTTGTTTGTTTTATTTTAGAAACATAAAAGTACAAAAACATATTGACAAACAGACACCCATTATCATAGAAAATAGTACAATCACAACTAATCTATAGACAAGGTGATATGGTCTCAACAGTAGTTGTTGCTTTATCCATTGATATCTTCGAATTGTAGATGTATGGACCCATATACAGACATGCAAATTTAGTCAGACAGTT
>PVLD010009749.1:0-74930 GCA_004027595.1 Dinomys branickii | reverse complement strand
AGACAGAGACAGACTTTCTCAACCAGTTTACAGGAGCCAAAACTGAAAGTAAGTACTGTTCTAAAGGTGGGCAGCAAGATGTGTAGAAAATAGCAGGAAAGAGTACCAGGGTACAGGACTGGTCAGTTCACTTCTTTGACATCGAAATCCTCAAAGAAAATACAGTTGTTATCTGACAAGGATTAGGCCCAGAGACATTTTTAGGCTATTGACAGTTCTGCTACAAATAATTTGCCTAATGTACTTAAACACCTGGCAGAGCCTAGGCAATGGAACCCAACATGAGAATTAGTGAGGGAACTAGGGAAGGTCAGGAATGTAGGGGTGAGAGGGTGAAAGAAGCCAGAGGACTTGAGAGACAGAGCTGGGGGGAAAGCCACCAGGTTACCCAAAGGACATGCAGGGCAGGCATGGCAAATGAATACTGGCTCTCCAGTGACTTTGCCAGGGGATAATGTTTCCTAGAACAGGCACAACAAGCGGATGGTTAAAGACAAACAGAAGCCAGAAGAGAAAGCAAAGCAGAGAGAGAAGAAATGAAGGTCAAGGAGTTTAGCAAGAACAGAAGAATTACTTTTGGCAGGCGCAAGATGGTGAAGTTCTTAGGGGGTTCTACCAACTATTAGATTACCCTTTGGTAGAATAAATATCTCCTCTGTGACTCAATTTCTCTATTAAAATGATCACTTTTGGAGTCAGAAAGTCCCTCTGGGGGGTAAAGAGTTAATATCTGAAACTCTCAAGTAGACTTGGGAGAATGAGGTTCTATTCTAAGTATGAGGGATTCCTATTGTAAGTGATTCTAGCTTGACCAAACTAAATGGCCTCTATATCACATAACCATAATTCTCCTCAGTGTACAAAAGTCCAAAAATAAAGACCAGATGTCTTCAAATTGCTGACGCTGGTTGAGCTGGTTCCACTCGCTCACAGTGATTGCTAAACCAAGCTTTCCCTGGACACAAAGCTGAGGATTTCCATCATTGTATTATTAGCTTTTTGGCCACAATATACAGGCATCCTTTTGTCCTCTTGGGTCTGCAGTGGAGATTTCCATTATTTAAAAGACTCATCCACAGAAGCTCAGCTAAAGCTGGTTCAGTCCCACACCTCTCCTGCAGCCTCTCTGGCAGAGAACAACCTAGTTCTCAGCACAGTGAGGCCCCCACAGGGACTCGCTCAGATTCTCATTCCTTAGGAAAACCTCATGAAGACTCCTCCATAGACCAGCTCTCCCAACAACCACCTCCCACCCTACCCCAGCCCTGCCCCGCGTTCAGACTGAGCTGGGCTCTGCGTCAGCCAGCTGGGTGGTAGTGCCCCCATTTCCTACCAATCCACCCGCCTCTTTCTTACAAGTTTCCTAACAGTGCTATTAGAGCTAAACATTTCCTGGTTTTTATTCTCATGTCTTTCTCATCTGTGTTTGCCCTGTGAGATCATAAGCTTCTCAGCCATGAAATGCATGTTCTGCTATTCCTTATTGCGCTCCAAGTTCTTGAAGATGATATATGGATCTCAAAAGACCAAACAGTTTTAGTGAAGAACATTAAGTGGCTAATTCTAAAATGGGAAAACATCGGTATAGCTCAGGAATAGAGTGCCCAGCACACAATACACCCCGAGTTCGATCCTTAACACCACAAAAATTAATTAATTAATTAAAAAGGAAGAGAAAAAACAAAAGGTAAATTGTGACAATTTGCTGCAGATCCAATAAATGTTTATGTTCATGTGTATATGTGCATGTATGTATGTATGGGTGTGTTCATCTGCATGTTCACTCATTCCACAAATACTCATTGAGTACCTATTGTCTTCCAGGTGTGAAGGCAGGAATCAGAATACAGTGCAGAACAATGAAAATAAGGCCATTTTCTTAGCATCCTCTTTTGATACAGTTTGCCAGATCTTTGAGCTGCATGCAGCTTATATGTTCATAGAGTTTATTTCATGGCTGAAAAGGGGTTTGGATATGAATCATGTAAAAAAAAGATTTATGTCTCATTTAAGATTATGCTTGAGTTGGGCACATAAAAGCCAGAAACGAGTGTTAGGTGACAGTCAGAACCTAATAGTTTTCTTCCCAATGTGTCTCTTTTATATCACACCAGAAGGAAAATAGTACAACTTACATGCACTAACAAGGACAGCTCAAACTTGCATACTACTGAATATTTTAGGAACCCCCAGACTGAGGAAGTACTGATTTCAAGCTAACAATAATAAACAATTTCCAACAAGTTGTTGGCTTTTTTTAAAAAAGTAGAAATTGCTTTCTACTGCTTTCTATCTAACCTTAGAAGCAAAATCGTCAACTTGCTTTACTTATAAAGAGTGATATATGAATACAATGTAATTTCACTCTCATTACAGCAGAAAGGGAGAGGGGAGAATACAACCTATTCATATCAGACTGAGGACAGTTCAGGTCTCACGCTGCTCCCGGGGATAGTGAGACTAGGGCTCAACATGAAATATTCCCATCCTCTGCTTACATCGTACATTACAATTTTAATCTCAATGATAATTTCATTTTTAACCTGAAGTACTCACAGAGTGGAGTTAGTTGTCCTCCTCATTGCATAGCCAACTTTCATAATCAATTCCTATAAGGTTTTTTCCTTGTTACACTTTATTATTTCCTTTTTACTACTGAGTCCACTTCCGTTTTCCTCCTTCCTTTCTTTGAAAAACAAATAGTGACATGGTGTATGTATGTACTTTAAATTTATTTAAATGTTGTTATGCAGAAGATTTCAGTACTGTATTATTTTGTCAGTTGGTTTATTCTACATATTCACATCTCCAGATCTCTGCTTACAACTCTCTGCTTCCACAAATGCTGCTCCAGTGTGTCCTTGTGAAAATATACCCCTTCTGGTACTGAATGGAAGTTACTCCAGGGTGTATACTCAAGCCTGGGGTGCCTAAGTCATACAGAGTTTACCCACAAATACCACTTCTGTTTCATGGCACCACACTATTGACCAGAATGGCTGCAGCAATGTGTATATTTCACCAACAGTGTATATGAGTTCTAGTATCCCAGTCTCTAGTTTCTCATCACTATTTATTTTTAAATCTTTCCATTATAGTGATGTAAAATAGTATTTTGTTTTGCTTTGTCTAATTTCTGAGTTTGGGTAACTTTTTGCATTTTTTAACAGTTCAGATTGCCCCTGTATGAACTGCCTATTTTGATTCTTTGTCCATTTTCTATTGCCTTCGTCCATCTGTGCTGTTAAGTTACAAGAATTACTTTTCTAGTGTAGATGTCATTCCCCTATGGTTGTTTTATTGTTAATGCAAATATATTCTTCCTGCCTGGATCCAGTCTATTAACTTGATCTATGGTACTTTCGTTGAAGAGAAATACATCAGCTATTTGCTTTATGAACTGTGCCTTGGTGGTCTTATTTAAGAAGACCTCCTTCATTCTAAACTCACAAAGATGCCTCTTTCCATTAACTTTATAGTTGTTTGTTTTTAATCCTTCTGGAAGATTAACTATTAGTGTCTAATAGAATCTGACTTAATTTTTCTCTCCATAGACTAGTAACCTGATTTTCTTAACACACTATTTAGTATATAATCCACTGAAATATCACTGATTATATATGTTTAATACTATAAAATATTTATGTATAATATATATACATATATATATTTGTAGTGTCAGAACTATCATAAGCTAGATCTCCAAATTAACAAAAGCCTACTTTCAATTCCTTATGCTGCTACATACATTTTCCTATAGTTTATTGATATTACATAGTTTTTACTACTATGTATGTTTGTGGTAGATTTTGGTGTCTAATAGTGTGAATCTGCCTGCTTGTTCTTCTTTTCCAAATTAGATTTAGCAGTTTATGGACATTGCTTAATGCCTTTAAATTGTACAGTTAGCTCCTGGTCATTTATTTCGCTACACAGTCTTGAAAGTCCACATGATCTTTCCTCTCTTTTCCTCCTACAGCCTGTGTCTTCATCCTAGAAGTCATACATCTCTCTATATAACAATAAGTGAAAATTCAACTCAAAATAATTTAAATAAATAATAACAATATACCAATATAACAAGTACTCAAACAATATCACCAGGACTTCATTCCTGATTTCCTCTGTTTCCTGTACCTCTTGCCTCTACTTGCTTCTGGATTTGCTTCCATCTCTCACAGATTTTTCCCCAAGAAGAGGTCACCAGCTGTCTTCCTTTTCTAGCAACACAAGCAGAAGATGCTTTTTCCCTGGATGTATCATCAGTAGTTCAGGTGTATTTTTCAAGGCCCATCTTACCCTCTCCTAAAACAATTTGCCCTTCCTGTGACCGCGGATATGACCAGAGTGTGGAAGGCTCTGCTTGAGCCAGGCTGCTATCTTCTGCCCGCTCACCCTTGCCAGGTTCAGCCTTACATGAGGACACAGACAATAGGAAAGTTGTTCCATATGTATCCAGAAGTAAGCACAGGTGAAGGCCAGTAAAACTTACAAAGAGTAATTCCAACTGGGAGAATCCGTCACACTTGTTCATTTGACTCCTTTTACCACAATAAAAGCTCAGTGAGGGAAAACTGTGAAGCCTTTCATCTTTGAGTCCAAGGTCCTAGTCTAGTGCCACTGCATGGCAGGAGCTCAAAACACTTATAGCATGTAAGGGGCAATGCAAAGACACCACAAGCAGCAGTTAGGGCCAGATTGCGTGAGGTTGCATTTTAAGTAGAAAGAAGAAATGCCAATGAGTGAACCAGATTTGTTGAATTTGGAGGTAAAATGTCAAGATGTCAACCTCAGAAATGAGTTACTGTTCCTCAGTCATGTTGTCTAAATCCCTGAGTTAATGCTACCATCTTTCCTGATATCCTGACCCATCTTACAAAGGGAAGCTTCATGTCATTGTTAGGAGTTTTAACTCTGACACTTACTAGCTATGAGAACTTGGCTGAGCTACAGGTTCTTGTTCTGCCCAATGAGAACTAATGCACACTTTGTAGGTTGCTATATTTTGAAAGTACATAAAGAACAAGGCCCACTGTCTGGCACTAAGCTACAAGAAACTACCACTGCAGCTGGTAGTTTTCAATCTTCTACTATGTGCCAGGCAAGGTAGATGGCTGCTTAGCTTTGAGGAACCAGAGTAGACAAGGACTCTGCTCTCAAGCCTCTCAGAATCTTCCAGGGAACAGAGACCACTTGAAAAGCAAAGAGACCAAACTATAGTAAGCATAAAGTTAGGGAAATACAGACCGCTGGTTAGCATGAAATGGAATACTTGCTCTAATCTGTGGTGATCAGGGAAGCCGTCCCACAGATTGTGATTTTTTGTGTGTGAAACTGTGAGAATAAATGAGGAGACTACTTCAGGCAAAGAATTGGGCAGGGGATTTCCAGAATTGAGAGAGACCATAGCAAATTCACAACTAAAAGCAATTTTAATGGTCCACAATAAATGTCATTTAACATTAGTATAAATGCTACTGTTATAATTATGTTATTGACTGTATCTGTTAATGCTTCTTATAGCCTCCAGGGCAACGCTTTCTCCTCTCTTAAAAATGTTTACATTCTGAACATATATTCCTGGATTTTCACACTAATAGAATATACTCTATTTACTCTTAGAGGATTTATTCAAGACTCACCACAAAGGCAAAAGACACTGCAGTCTGGGTCTGAAAAGCACCTTAAAAAAAAGACTGATGTTAACTGTTCTGATTAAAAGACACTCGGGATAATGCAGATTATCTAGGATCAGGGTGTGCCTTTGCCATGTGATGAGGCATTTGGTACAGTGAGCTTCAGCAGAACTTCCAATCAAAAGTGGACATTCCTAGAAGACAGCCAAAAGGAAGAAGTGAATGGAAAGCTGGCAAATGGCTCTTGTTTTATTTCATTTTGGCAAATGTCCCTCAGGTGGTCATATTTCATACCTGCATCAAATTATTCTTTAAGCCATGTTATGTACAAATATTATGTGTTGATTTTTTTAAGAAGAGGGGAAGCATTTTCTAAGCATGTTTTGGCTTAATAAGCAATTTTCCTTATAAAGGCAATTAAATCTATGGTCTCTTCACATTCCATGTGATTATTACAAACTCATCTAAAGTGAATTAAGTATGAGTTCTTTTTCTAGAAAAAAAGTGATATGAATGTAGCCCACTCCCCCACGCACTTTCACCTTAGTGACAGGCCTTTCTGTTGGGACATTAACCTCACTGTGGGTGTTGTCATCACAACCTGAATAACGCTCTCTTCCTACCAGTGTGCAGGTGTGACCATGGTGGTATCCCCTGCAGAGGTCTGAAACATTCCTTCTTGGGGTTGCCCAGGTCTGAACTTACTAAATCCGGTCTTCCAAATCAGCACCGGTGTGAGTGCAGTCTGGACACCCCGACTGCAGTACTGTGACTACTCTGACCTTCTCGTCAACCGCTCTTCCCCTCACTCCTTCCAAACTGGACTCCTTGCTGTTTTTACAAGTTAGTGATTGCTACGTAACCAATTATCCCTAAACTTAAAATCTTTTTTTAATTTTAAAGAGAATCATAATTTTTTTTAAAAAAAGAACAACTGCAAAATACCAACAACATAGACAAGAACAAAACAAAGCAAAAACAGTAAAAGTGATACATGGTTTCAGAACAAAGTGATAGAACTTAACAGTGCTTGTTATCTTACATATTGTTATCTTCCATGAAGTTGATCAGATTACCAGATGCAAGAATGCAAAAACTGATCAAACCATTAAAGCAAATAAAAAAAAAAAACATTAGAAACAACGCAGAGTTTCACTAGACAAGATGGTAGGAATTCACCAATAGTTGTTACATTGCATATTGTTGTCTTCAAAATAGTTCAGATTATCAGATATAAGCATACAAAATTGGTCAAGAAGAAAAATATTGGGCATTAACTGTTCCTTTCAATAAACCATTAGACATCAGCAATACAGTTATCCCAGCTATATATATTCCCTTCTTTCTCTCTTTTTCTCCTTCCCCTTATCCCAGTTGTTCTTGACTTTAATAGGTAAATGGATGCAACTAGAGACCATACTCATAAGTGAAATAAATTGGACCCACATGTGTAAACATTATATTGTCTCCCTAGTGTAAAAACCTGAAAGAGTAAATAAAACCCAAAACATACAATAGATATTATGAAAGGGAAAGAAATTGCTTAAACTTAAAATCTTAAGACAAAAAAGTTTATTATTTCACACTATGAGTCAGCTACGCAGATAGAGTGGATTTTGTATGGTGTTTTATGTATGATAGATAGCCAATAACTAATTGTTTGTTGAATGGAAAAACTTGAAGCAGCATCAAAATATTTTCTTGTAAAATCTTGAGTTCATTTGGGAATTGCTTTATAGAAAAGCAAGTGGTCACCCCAACTATATATACCAATCCTGCTGGTAGTTATATCTGTTCTCATCCCAAATGCAACTACCACCCAGTAAAATTTTATTTTAGTCTATTTTCAGCAATAATCACTGTCTTTTAAGTTAGGTCCCTCTGAAACAGATCTGGAAATGAAGGCTTGTATGCAAGTAATTTAGTAAGGAAGTGTTCTCAAGAGAAACTGGTAAGGAAATGAAGTAAGCAAGACTGGGAATCACTAGTATTCAAGCGAGGGTGTGATCACGAAGATTCCCACCCTCAAGTTAATCCCACAGGGAAACCAGTAGCATGACTAACAACCTCACTTTGTCCCTTTCTCATGACCAGCAATCTAAGCTTTCCAATTCCACAACATCACCCACTGACTACGTGGCACATGGGCCAAGTGGCTCTACAAAGCCAAGGGCAGCCTCCTGGAGAAGGTAATACGAGTTGGTAGAAGAAACATGATGAAAAGAGCTGGTGGGGGAGATTGGGAGGAGTGTAGTCTCCGTGTCCACTAGCAGAACTATAAGAAACGAGCCTTTGACTCCTTCAAGTCCAGCTAGAAGTCTACTCTAGAATAAGATGGAATTTCTATTGCATCACATCTAATCTAAAGGTTTGTAGATTTATAAATCTTTCCTGTCCCAATACACTATGGGATAGTTAAAACTATTATTCCTGTTTTTACCAAAGTTCAAAGAAAGTAAGGGACTTGTCCAAGATCATATAGCTATTAAGTGTCTGAGCCAGGTTTCAAACCCTGTGTTATGTGCCTCAGAGTACATGCTTGTAGAAAACCAAGCCTGCTTGGAAAGCTTATGAGTTTGTCCCCAACCAGAGGTTGAACAAGAATGAAAAACAAGAAACTCAGAATTAGTTTTAAAAGGGAGGGTGGGATATAGCTCTGTAGCATAAGCACCTGCCTGCCAAGAGTAAGGTCTGCCTGCCAAGAGTAAGGTCCTGAGTTCAATTCCTGTGCCAAAAAAAAGGGGGTCCAGAAGGCTCTTGCCTCACTTCAACAAGGACCCCTGAGCCTCTGGCTCACCTAATTTTTATTTCCCCAGACACAGGAACAAACAAGGTAGAAAAAGATTCATCTGCCTTCTGTTATCTATAGTGTATGCCTGGAAAACAACCGGATCTCAGCTGTGTTGACTCTTAGAACCTGCAGTGTGCCAGCAAGCCTGAATGTTACCCAAGGAGCACAGCTTGCTATTTTGTCCTTTGTACCTGCAGAGATGGTCAATTAGGTCATTATCTGGTCTCCTACCTCTCCCCTTTTTTATATTTATGACAGCAGCAGAATATCAATCACTGCTGTTTGTCCCTAGCAGAAGTGTGTAGGTGTAGTCATT
Organism: Dinomys branickii; assembly: GCA_004027595.1. Lineage (NCBI taxonomy): Eukaryota > Metazoa > Chordata > Mammalia > Rodentia > Dinomyidae > Dinomys > Dinomys branickii. The sequence goes on along the minus strand of PVLD010009749.1, from coordinate 66,187 downwards.
CCACCTTTTGTCTGAATGTCAACCTTTAATGCCTTTGTCTCTACCCACAGTTGTAAGGTATCCTTCTGAGGGTCTAGTCCTGTCTGATTGCCTCTAGTATACCTAATTTAGCTACCCCTTCCCCCGAGAAGTACCCATGACTGCTATGAGGAGACAAAGATCAAAGACAGTTCTACTTCCAACTAAGGAGGGGCATAGCTGTGACTGACAGCCAAAAATACTCCCCAGAGGGTCTATTTAGAGGCCCTCAATAGATGCCAGGCTTTCTCACCTCAGCTGGCATTAAGGATAAACACATCTTTCTGCCTCTTAAGTGGTTTTCTTCAGTTATCAGGGAGAAGGCTCTCACTGGTGAGGAGAGGAGAGTTAGCTTCCACCATGGGCGTGCAGGGAGAGGACGTTTCCATGGTTTCACACTCCTAGAAAGCATCCAGACCATCTATCCATTTCCTGTAATGACAAAAGCAAAACCTTGACCCCGTGTTAACAGGGTAACCGGTCCCTCCCATTTCCCCATTTCCAGGGACCAGTGTAACATTTAGGTTTTCTCCTTTTTCCCACGCTCTTCTATTTTTGCCCAATGTAATTTTGCTGGCGTGCTATCTATATCACCAACAGTATTGAAAAAATTAAGTGTAAAAACATAAAAATCAAAAAATTAAGTGCAAATGTTGCACTATCAAGGCAAACCTGTGTCTTATTATGACTTATTTCCCCTTTTTGTTTCCATAGTTGCCATTTTAATGGCAAATGTGCATGCTCAACTATAGTTTGTCCTTGTGGATCATAATGAACTGCACTAGAATGATTAATCTGCCACTGCTGCAAAAACCTTTGAAAGTTCCCACTTACATAAGCAGGGCCATTATCTCTTTATTTTCTTAGGAACTCCAATCTTTGCAAATACTGAGAGACAATGTTGCTGTATACACCCTGAAGGCAGGGTGCATAAAATGGAGGAACTATCTATACTAACATGCACATACTGAAGTCTGCCAAATTGGGATATATGTGTTACATCCATTTGCCATAATTCATTTGCCTGGAGGCCTTGGAGATGGAATTGATGTTGGCAAAGTTTGGCATGCTGTACATAACTGTACAGTGTGCAGTACTCAGCTTGGGAGGTTGAGGCAGAAAGATCACTGTGACTTTGAGGCCAGCCTGGACAACATAGCAAGACCCTGTCACAAAAAAACCCACCAATCAAACACCAAAAGATAGTACAACATGACATGCCTGAGCTCTAGAAAGTTTAATGATAAGTAAGGGTTCAAGTGTTCTGAAGTAAATAAGCACTACAAAGACTTGCCTGTTGAAAAATCAAGGTGAGTCTATTGGCGTGATGATTTCCTTCTGCCAGTGGTCCCAGAAGACCAGAGTATGAGCATGCATGGCCTATAGAAAAAGAGGCAGTCCTATTCCAAATGACTTCCTGCAATCAAAAAAACAGAAGGGAAAGTAGGAACTTTTTATAGTGACTGTCCCCAAGTGATTAGTGACATTAACTACATAGGCAGAATCACATAAATGTTAACAGGTTCTACCAGAGTACATTCTGATATGGTAATTATAGCAACTAATTCTGATCTTTGAGCCAAAAGTGGAGGGATAACAATTTTCTGGTGATTTTGCATAGTCCAGTAAGCAGCAAAGCCACAAGAAGATCCAGTAAAGTAAGTAAAGTAAGTTGAGGCATTCACAAGAGGAGTTGTATGAGTATTCTTAGGTAAGATAAATGAATAATGACAATATAGCTGCATAAATGTAACAGAAGGACAATGATTATCAATTAATCTGATATGATCTGCAAAGGCTATCTGCCAGATTAAGTAAGTTTATAATAAATGAGTACGTTGTGCAAGATTAATAGGGAGCACAATACGATTAGGATTAAATCCTAAAAGCTGTATGGTGCAGTAACCAGATGACTGAATTAACTTGATCTGTATACATCTGAAGGCTTTTTGTAATCTGGTTAGGAAGATAAAACTATTCAATGGATTGACCTTTGTTATTCGCTAATTGATCACAAAAGTCCATTAGGAGAGTGAGAGTGGACAATATAATCAACATAATAGGCTCAATCAGACTAATGCAAAACACCTATTGCCAAAGCAGTTTCTATTATCTGGAGTTTGTAAGGGCTTCAGGTGTGAGGGTATAGTGAGAATTCAAATCTGCATCTCCTTGTAATGTTCTATACAGATTGTTTAAATTATATGTAGATATTGCTAATTTTGGGCAAATCCAATTAATATCCCTCAGTAATTTTTAGAAATCATCTAATGTTTGTAACAAGTCTCTTCTTAATGTTAGTTTCTGGACTTGAACTGCTCTTTCCATTACCAGAGTTTCCATAACTATAGGGGGATATAGTTTGAATTTTCTCTAGGCCTCTCTACATAACCCATGTTGTATCAAAGCCCATTTAGTTTCTGTAGAAAGGAGGATAAGTTTTTGTTGAGAATTGACAGCAAGCAATATATCATCCATATAATGAATTATAAAGACTTGACAGAAATTTTTTCTAACAAGATCTAAAGGCTGACCAACAAAATACTGAGGCACGGTGGGGCTGTTGATCATCCCCTCTGGCAAAACTGTCTTTTCACATCAGCACATAGGCTCTGCAGAATCAGGGGTAGGAACAAAAACAGCAAAATGAGGTTGGTCCTGTGGACTTAAAGGGATAGTGAAAAAGCAGTCCTTAAGATCAGTGACACTCAGAGGTCAGTCCTGTGGAACTGCAATGGGAGAGGCTGTAGGGTAAATACATGCATTAATAGCTATTAAATCCTGATGCACCCTCCACTTTCCTGATTTCTTATTATAACAAAAATAAGAGTACTCCAAGGGCTAGTGGAAGGCTCAATATGTCTTGCCTTCAACTGTTCTTCTATTAACACTTGTAGATGAATGAGCTTACATTGGTAGGGGCCATTGATCCACCCAAACAGGAACATCAGTTTTCCATTTTAATGAGAGAGTGGTTTATGGGAAGAAGCCACAGTGATCCTCATTAAAAACGTTTGTCTCATAGCCAGAACCTTCCTTCTCATCCCTTTGATAGACTTCTGTGAGTTTGGGCATTCTTCTGTCAACAAGTGGAATTGCTTTATTAGTAATTTGAATTTGCCATTCTTTCAGCAGAATCTTGCCCTAAAAACTGACTGGGATCCAGCAATAGATGGCTGAAAGACTGGTATAAAGTTATCAGGGCCTACATAAGTTAAAGGTGCAGCACTCTGCATGACCTGTCTGGGTGATCTGAGCCCCCCACAAGGAGATGGCTGCTGCTTAGGTTGGCCAGGCAGGTGGCCAATGGGATGAACCCATTACTAAAACATTTCCACCTGTGTCCATAAGCCCTGAAAAATATTTTCCTTTAATTTTAAGAGTATACATGGGCTGGTGGTCTGTGATATCTTGAGTGAAGAACCACTTCCTTACAAGGAAGGGGGTGATATTAAATCCTTTAGCTTCTCAGCTAATAGCTGTGGTTCTGACAGCCAGTTGAAGAATTAGTTGAACAATACAGTCTCCTGGTTCAAAGACCCAAACATCATGCTACTGAACCACAACCCAAGTTTTCCCCAAAATAGTCTGAATCAATCATCCCAGCACCCTGTAGGTTTAATTTACTTTTTTCCAGGACTAGACCCCTAATACCTAAGGGAAGAGGTTCCCAGATTCCTGTGGGGATTTTAACAGGTTTTTCTCCTCCAATCAGAGTCACCCATTGAGCATTGGGAAGATCTAATCCTGTGCTTCCTGGTGCTCTGGTGATAAGGGACTTAACAGTCCTCAGGAGACCCACTGAAGTTTGGGCTATAAGCAATGTGCCAGCCAGCCTGCATGTTACCCAAGGAGCACAGCTAGCTGTTTTTGTCCTTTGTGCATGCAGAGAAGATAAATTAGGCCTCGATCCTCACCATCTGGTCTCCTACATATGCTTTTGATTATCATTTTATAATTTAAAATGTATTTATCTTCCAATTTCACTAACATAAAGAAACGAATAAAAGGCTAAGCAGTTATTGCTGAGATTACCTTGATAACAGGGGAATGTTGCCTAAGTACACTGACCCTCCCATGCTTGGGCCTCTAACATTATAGACAGTAAATATCTGTTGGTGAATGAAAAATTATAATGCAGAGCCAGTGCAATACAGAAGACCTCAAATATTTGTGTCAGCATCATGTAAATCTAAAACCCAAGATTTGTAAAGGTAGAAATAATAGAGACTTTACTCTGGAATGGTCTAATAAGATCCTTGCCATGTTTTACTACTCCTTATTGTGCAGTTTACATATGGATACACCTAACCCCTTCAGCCTTACTTCACCTCTAAGTGAATTTATAGAATGAAAGCTTCTAGGGAAATTTTTTTATATTAAGATAGGATTCACCAAAGTGATGACAGAGAAGATGTGTTAAGAACACTGAGGGCAACCAAAAAAATCTCTTGCCACAAAGAAAGAATTAAAAGGGATATATGTACAGAGAAGGAAGAAGTCCAATTATTATTTGTAGATGACCTGACTCTATATAAAAACCTATACCAAAAGATCCCTAAAATTAATAAACAAAATCAGCATAGCAGGATACAAAATTCACATGCAAAAATCAATCGCATTCTACCCATAACAAATGCTCATGGGGCTGTGGGGAAAAGGGAACCCTTTTCCACTGTTGGTCAGAGTGTATACTGGTACAGCCATTGTGGAAATTAGTACAGAGACTCCTCAAAAAACTAAGATTAGAGGTCCCATTTGACACAGCTATTCCCCTTCTGGGTATTCTTCCAGAAGAACTGAAAACAACATACCATGGCAATATATGTACACCCATGTTTTTACCAGCACAATTTGTCATAGTTAAATCTTGGAAACAATCCAAATGTGCATCAACCAAGGAATAGATAAAAGATGTGATATTTTTGTACAATGGAGTACTACTCAGCTATAAAGGAAGATAAACTCAAAGCTTTTGTAGGTAAATGAGTGCAACTAGAAACCATACTCCTAAGTGAAATAAATCAGACTCACATGCATAAACATTGTATTGTCTCCCTAGTGTAAGAAACTAAAAGTAAATAAGCTCCAAAAGGTACAGTAGCTATTTTGAAAGGGAAAGAAATTGCTCAAAAGAAAAAACTGGGATGGGGGAAAGGACAAAATAAGGAAGGGAAATATATATATATATATATATATATATATATATTTATAATGTATGTATGTATATAAATACGTGTGTATATAAATGTTAAAAAACAGCACGGTACTGACACAAATAAACATGTGAATCAGTGTAACAGATTATAGAATGTAGAAACAACCCAGGGCACTTTCAGCTATCTGATTTTGACAAAGGGACCAAAAACATACACTGGAGGAAAATTAGCCTCCTTAAAAAATGGTGCTGGATAACTGGATAACCACATGCAGAAGACTGAGTCTAGACCCAATGTCTCACTATGTACTGAACTAAAATCAAAATGGATCAAAGATCTAAATATTAAAACATAAACAGTAGGTAAAACTCCTAAAGACATAGGTACAGGCAAAGACTTTGTGAACAGAACCCCACATGAACAAGAAACAATATCAAGGATAAACAAATTGGATTGTATCAAATTAAAAAGCTTCTGCACAGCAAAGGAAACAACCAACAGAATGAAGAAACAACCAACAAAAAATGAAAACAAAAATTTTGCTAGGTATTCCTCAGACAAAGAACTAATATCTAGAATATGAAAAGAACTCAACAAACTAGACTCCCCAAATAAAAGACCCAAGGAAAAAATAGACAAGTGAAATGAATAGACACCTCTTAGAAGTACAAATGGTCAATAAATACATAAGGAAAATGTTCAACATCTCTGGCCATACAAGCAATGCAAATTAAAACAACCTTGATATTCCGTCTTACTCCAGAAAAAATGACCATCATCTAGGAGTAAAATGGTAATGAATACTGGTGAGGCTTTGGCAGGGGGGACCCCTTCTACATCGTTGGGGGAATGTTATATAGTAAGGCACCATGGAAATAAGTATGGAGATTCCTCAGAAAACTAAAAATAGAAATTCCACTTGACCCAGCTTCTCTTCCTCTTCTAGATATCTTTCTAAAAGAGTCAAAGACAAAACATCACAGTGATATATGCATACATATATATATAGTTACAAAATTCATAATAGCTAAATCAGGGGAGTGACCTACATGTCCATCAGCAGATGAGCAGATGGAGGAAATGTGGCATTTACACATAATGTAGTACTATTCAGTCATAAAGAAGGATACATTTGTCATTTGAAGAAACATTAATGAATCATGAGGCCATAACATGAAGTGAAATAAATCAGACCCAGAAATTTAAATGTCATATAGTTTCTCTTTTATGAGAAATCCAAAATATAAATAGAGAGCAAAAGAAAAGATAGATAATAGGAAATAGGGAGAGAGATCTTTCTCAAATGGGAAGATTAAGATATAGAGGGAGAGAGAAGTGGAAAAGGTGGAGATGGAGAAAGAATTAAAATGTTTACATCCAGGTACATCCCCACAAGTAATATAATCATTATGTACTGCAAACATGTACCAATAAAAATTAAAATTGAAAAATAAATAAAATAAATAATTTTTAAAACCTCTTGTTCCAAAGCAAGAAGCCTTCATCTCATCCCACTGATCCACCTGGAATGTCATTATGAGAAGACATCCGCCCACCACACCTGTTCTCTCCTGTTGTGTCACTGCAGCACACCTGGAGACCTCTAATTACACATGAACAAAATGGAGTCTGGGTAGGTGGGGAGGGTGGGGCCCAGCAGTGATACCAAGCAACAGGAATATTAAACCCCTAGTTTTATTTTGAGATTTGTGCATTGTTAACTTTGAATCATGCTAGTAGGTCTGCAGAGAGCTAGCCACTCAATTCCATCCTTCCTAGGAATGAATAACCATACTTTTCCTAGATAACACTGTAAGTTTTGAGTTTAGCTGAGTGATCATGTAACAGAATAAAACTACCTATCTTGTTTATTATGCCAAATTATACGTGCAGAAAATTTCAGAAGTGTGCATCTTACTGGATTTTCACAAACTGAACATGTCTGATTGTTCTAGAAGAGCCTTTCATAGTATACACACACACACAAATACACGTAAAAATTCTCCTAATTTCTAACACCCTAGATGAGTTTAGACAGTTTTGTACTTTATATAATGGGACCATACAGTATGAGTTCTTTTGGTTTACCTTTTTTTGTGCAATATTATTTGTTAAATTCATCATGTCCTTGTACTTTGTTTTATTCTAATTGCTACACATTGTTCCATTGAATAAGAATGCCACAGTTCATTCTTTCCAATGACAATGAGCCTTGGTATAGTTTCCAAGATTTAGCTATTATTGAATGTGACTGTTATCAATATTCTTACACATGCTTTTTAGATGCAATTCTTTTGCACCTAGAAGTGCAACTGCTGGTCCAGAATGTGGGCAAGTATTCAGCTTTAGTAAACAGCACCAAACACTTTTCTCAGGTGGTGTTTCACACGTGGTTTTCCCACTGTACTTTTGCCTGTGATTTTCACCTTCCAACCTTAGCTTTATTAATAGAGAACTTGTGGAGAACTAACTAGTGAGGACTTACATTATAACTCTTCCTGAGACTGCAAGTCCTTGAAGAACATAAATTCTCTGGATTTCCCCAAAAGTACATTTATCCCCATAGATGTCTGAAAATATTATCTTCTCACTTCTAGAAGGAGGAAAAAGGATTACTGGAGGGCAGCTCCATGCTGTTGGTAATACAGATTACCATGGTGGAAGGTGCTATGTCTGCACTGTATCTAGATATCTCCCCTAGATTCTCATACACACATAGGTGGGGTTTTCCAGAAGTAGGTGGGTCTAGGGAGTGTGAATGTGGATTAAGGATGTGTGAGTATGGATTAAGAGTGTGACAACTGGATTAGTCCAATGATTGGTGTAGCTTTATGCTGGGTGTGAGTAATGGGAAGCTTCACCCTGGATATTGGTGTCATCAATCAACAGGCTTGTAAACTGGATAAAAAGACAGAAAGAAGGGCTGCTCACTGCTTCCTGCCTGTCCAGCCATGGACTGTTTCTCCCATGTGATGCCCCTCTACCTTGTTGTCCTGCCTTGCAGTCAGCTGATTATAGACTTAAGCCTCTATAGGCTTGAGCTTAAATAAACCTTTCCTCTTTTAACCTTTGGTGTTGGGTATTTTGTCTCAGCAACAAGAAAAGTAACTAAGACAGAAAGTTTACAGCTCTTGTACTCAGCTTTTGCTATTGGTAGGAGGAAAGTTTCACAAAGTCCAAAGAAATTAAAAAAGAAGCCTTTATAAGTGGACATTGGATCAGAGATCCTCCACTTTCCATACACACCACAGCAAAAGTCTCAGGAGTCCCATGTGAACAGGGATTGGCTGGTGCACCCTTCACAATCCCAAGAAGAATCCATCCGATGGTCTCCAAAGTGAAGTGTAAATCATGGCATAGTGAGGCTTTGAAAAATGTATCTTTTGTTGCTGATCTTTCAATCCTGACAGGGTGGGTGGGGGATGTAGAAAGGACTACAACGCTCTGCAAATCAACAAACAAGTTCCAGACAATGGTTCTCACCCTTGCCAAAGTTGTGGTTCAGTTTTTTAATGAGCTCATTGGGATTTATTCTTGTTACTGTACTTTACTCATTAGCTCCTTGAAGTTTCTGTTGTGTACCATGGGGTGGAGACCCAAAACCTCAAGCATTCTTCTAAAGGGCTCACCAACACAGGAGGGCGGAGGGTGGGGATCTTGCTCATAGGCTTAGCAAACTGCGGCCCATTGGATCTCCTTTTTGGAAAGAAAAAGGCGAGCCCTGGTTTGAAAGCCACAAGGAAGGCTTCTGAGGGCATCGCAACATGCTGCATATACATCCAAGGATCCAGGAAGTCTTAAGCTTTAGGTCAAGCCTATGCCAAACATCCTCCATCACAGCATTGCTTGGTTTCCTCCATGAACAAGGGGTAAAAATAAAAGCATAGGGAAAATATCCTTTGCTTGGGAAGTTGTGACGACATCCTCATTTCCTTTGATATTAATCTGATAAAAATTCATCTAAACAAGGTTTCCAATCTAGGACCATGTTTTCAATTTTTTGAAGTTTCATGAGCATTGTGTACTTGTAAATCATTTTAGGAAGGAAGTTTATTCAAAGACAGAGGGAAGAAAAGAAACAACAAAATTTTTAATAAAGCAATGACACCACATTGAAGCTTTACAGTAATATGCTACACTTAACACTTGCTACTCTCCACCCTTGATGTTCTGCTATGCCCATTAGGCTGTTATTGTGTTATGTCAATGTAATTAGCCCCTTACCTTGCTCCTCAGTGCCTTCTGAAACCAATTTAAGCTTCTTGCCCTCCATGTCAAGCCCGTCACTACTCAGTTTCTAGATGCTTTTCCTGTCTTGTCCCAAACTTCTCTCACGCAATTCTTACTCATGAATTAAGTGTATTTTAGTTCTGCCTCCTCTGTTTATCACTTTTATTCTGTTTCCTGGCTTGCTGAAAGACAAACTTGTCTGTTCTCTGAACGTCACCTCCTATACCCATATATATTTGATCCCTCTTTATGTCTTTCATCTTCCAGAATATCTACTGTAATTCTGCTTCTGATATTTTAGAGACAGGATTACACACATTGCCCAACATCACAAAAAGAGGGTGGAAAGATCTCCTTAAAACTCTACTGTTACAGAAACCTATCTCTGGAAGGACTCACCATATAGCACAGTTGTCCTCAAAGGCTTTTCCAAAGGTCTTTCTTCATTTTCTCATTTGTCCAGAAATTATGCCTAAAAGATGCCAACATCATTTGTTATTATCCATATATGTAAATAAAGAGACAAATAGGAAACCTGATTAACCACTAGGGCAAGGAGACTCACATTCCTTCCCAATCAAATTCTTTATTTTTGATTTATGTTCCTTAATCCAAGTTGGCATAGTTTATGCATTTGTATGCTTAGCCTTAAGATATGGTAGCATCCAATATCATATTTTATTTGCAATGATTTCCAAAACATGTTACCTCTTAATCTGCACGACAGTCCCTTGAGGAGGTGGAGCAACAAGGGCAGGTTTATTTCGTGAGGAGTAGATGAGATAAAACATTAAATGCATTACATCCTCCTCAAAAGATTTATAATCTTTACAATTTATGAGATTAACAAAGTCATTCCTGGAAATAACACTTTTGAGAAATGTAAAATCTTATGATGGAAAACCAGCTCTTCACTGTCAAGTTAAGCCCCAAAGCCATAGAATTTTTTATTATCCCATGATTGGACATCCAGACACATACTATGTTCCAAGGACTCAAGTTAAGGCGGAAATACACCTGGGAAATCTCAGGTCGCCCCATGAAATTAGTTCTAGAACCCAGCTGAGTAGGACAGGGATACTTACAGAGTTTCTGTGAGTCTCCAAACAACCCTAAAGGAACGGAAATGCAAATTTGTCAAAGCAAACCAAAGGTACAAACCAAGATAAATTTTGAGATAATATCCCACCCTCTTATTTGTTCATTTATATATTCATCTATTCAACCAATACTTACTGAAAACCAACTGTTGTGGTTGATACATTGTGTCAATTTGGGGAGTCTAGAGGTTTGGCTGAGTGACTCCGCAGGAAGCCAGGGTGCTTACTTTGTACACATCCTGAGCCTGTGGAAGAGGAGGACATGGACATTGTGTGACAGCTACATGCTCCCTGGGTGAGGGTAGGCTGTTTACAATATAAGGAAAGAGAAGAGGTTGCTTGCAGCCATTCCTCCCTTTTACTGGTTGTTTTTGCTGTGCTCTGCTGCCATGAAAGTTTGCTCTCTGCCATGTGCCACTCTGCCTCAGAACCAGCTATGTATGGACTGAAACCTCCACAAACTGTAAGCTAAATAAACCTTTCCTTCCTTCATCTTGGGTGTTGGGTATTTTGTCTCAGCAATGAGGAAAAAGTAACCAAGACACCAACTATACTCCATGTTCTCATTAAACATAGGAGGTTCACTGGCGAACAAAAAGATCAGCTTCCTTCCATGTATAGGTGAACTCCCTACCTTAATCACATAGTTCCAAGATTAAGTATCTCAGGCTTCTCAAAACCCTGTCCTGACACCTAAAACAACAAAATATTCCATTCATATGAATCCATTTCCTTCTACCAACTGTGCCTATTATCCCCAGCATACTCAATACTACCTTGATCTTGTTTTAAGATATGAGATCCCTGTCTTGCCACTGCCATAACTGGGAACAATTTCCTAGTCAGTGAGCAATCCCTGCTCATCTTCAAAGGAAGATGGTCCATCATTTCAACTGCCCATCATCCCTCCCTGTGCTTCAACATAACGATTCTTGTTCTTGCCTCAAGTAATTTTCATCCTCTACATCTGTGGCTTACAAAATGCTCCCCAAAGATACTCTCCCCTCTACTACTAATACACACATACACACATACACACAACACACACACACACACACACACACACACACACGCACACATTAATACTCTCAAAACTTGACCAAGTCCCACTGACCCTTCAGGCCTTAGTGTCAGTGTTGCTTCTACCCAGAGGCCATCCTGACTCCACTGCAAGTGCTATTCTTCCTGCCTATGCACATGCACATCCCATGAGCTCCCTCTTTATCCTTTTTCATGACCCTCTTTGACATTCACAGTTATTGGTTCAATATTTTTCTATATGCTCTGGCAGGGATCAGTTTTATCACCTAGCACACTGCACACACAAGACACTTATCTTTGGTAAGATTAAATGAACCTCAACTACTCATATTTGTAAGATAAATTTTAGATATGCTGCTTACTTCTCTTAAGTTAATCTCCTGCTTTTCCTCACACCAGGAAGAGTTTACTCCTTCAGATTTTAGTCTCCTGGGAGCAAAGCCTTTTGTATTTCCTGATGTGATTTCCCCACCATGTATGCACATGGTACCACATAAATGTTAAACATATAATCAAATGTCTTGCAATGTGAGTAAATGACTTGGTGAGAACTGTCCCATGTGTAATCAAATAAGATACAGAATATTACATGCTGTCAGAACAGGACAAAGTCAACACAATCTAGATTAATGTGGGTACTAGCGGCTTACTTTGTGCAGAAGAGATGGAAAACCTGGCATTGTCCCTGAATGATGGGGAAAAGAATTAGGCAAATTTTGAAGCTAATGTTTTATGACATTTCCATACCCCCATCAGCATCTATTTACTATAGTAGACTGGGGAGAAGGTAGGATTATTCAGAATACATAGTACCACTGAAGAAAGAGAACACAAAACATCAAAGACTCAAATCTGATAAAATAAATCTGTGTCCTGCCAACACAAAATATGATTTAAGATACAAATTTCATGGATAAGTTCAAAAATATCTGCTCACCTGGTAACTGACGTTGAGCTGATTCTGTATCCAGATTGCTTCCTCAAATTGTTATATCCACCCTCTCCCGCTAACCCTACCACTCAGGTAGCCCATAGCATCAAATTCAGTAGTTAGAGTCCTTCATGTAGACTCTCCTTGCAGGCCTTAGTGAGAAAAGAAAACAGGGAAAAAGGTGAGAAATATCTTTTCACCTCTCTGCCAACTAACTGGATCCAGAGTCTGGCCTCTATAAAATTTCATCCCAAACGGAGCAGCATGATGTGCGTATAAGCAAAAGGAAGTGTGGGTGAAGGGGGAGTATGGGAGGGACCCTTTAGGTCATGAAGACAAAGGGTTCTTTCAAAAGAAAAAGAAATTTAAAAAAAAGAAGTAGAAAGATCTGAGAGTCTGTACAATGACATACAACTGCAGTCCCTTTCTTTAAGCATAAACAGATGTATAATGTCCACCAGCAATTCCATGGAATAACAAAGCCTAAGTACCTAAAGGCAGAATGTGGCTGGACAGCCATGAGAAACTGCTACACTAAAAGTACTATTGTCTAAAGAGCTATAGTTAAGATAATCTAATTAATTACTTCATTCAGCTGACATGTATTGAATATCTACCAGGTGCCCAGAAACTGCATTATGATCCAGGGTACTTACAGAGGTAAGAGGCCTGGGCCCTGGAGCAGCTTGTAGCCTGGCAGGAAACAAGATAACAAAACACTGTAATAACACTGAGGAAGGAGGGAAGAAGTTGGGCAGGGAAGGATCGGCAATTAGATGCTAGTACAGAAGAGAAAGTACCTAAATACACCTGGGGAGCCCCAGCATGACCTGAGTGTGCGGCGCTGGCATGGATAACTGACGCCAGCATAAGCAGTAAACATTATTATTGTTTGTAGTCTGTCTTGGGGAATCTTCAGGGATACGCTCATGTGCATATAAGCCAAGTACATCGCAATAATCCCTTTTTATGTTAGAAGGTCCCTCATACCTGTAAAACACCTGAAAAAACAGCAGCGAAGAATTGTGGAAAATTATTTTCAATGGTTAACAGGAAAGTCACTATGTGACATGACCCCTGACAAGACTGCAATGATGTCAACTGTACCTTACAAATAATTTCACCTTCAAGAGGGTAAGTGGTATTTGAAAACAGATATCTAAAATGAAAATAAAGTAATATAATATAATATAATAATAAAATAATGTAACATTGGAAATAGAAAAGGCCTAGGCAGATACCAACCCAAACACTGGCATTCGTTTATTATGTACATCTGAGTACTCCCCCATCTGTCCTAGAGCCTATAAATGTTTTCAGGATAAGGTTTATATTTTATACCATTGGCTCTTAATACAGCCAAGCAAATAGCTCGATGTTTTCCAAAAGAAGAAACTGAAAGAATATTTATTCCATCCCTCTCCTTTAAAAATACAAAAACTGAGTCCTGGGCTTATGAGGGACAAAAAGTAAAAATAAAATTTAGAAGCAGCAAGCTTACAAATAGAACCCAGGCTTCTCTTTTTTTTTGATGTCTTTTAATTTTTTTTAAATTTTTATTACTACATATTTGTATATAATGATTACATTCATCATGGTGGGTTGGCACATGTATATAACATGTGATAATTCATTTAGCCCATCGTGTCACAGAACGCACCTACAATCAATCCCTAATCAATAGAATGGATTCTGAAGGATGTTTTGATCACAGAGTCTCTAAATATCTCTTATGCACTTAGCTTTCCCCTGTGTATGTTCATCTCCTCCACTTAGATGCCAAAAGAACAGAGGTCAAAAGTTTGGGGATTTCATTTTTTAAATGCTGCTGATCATTGAAACCCCAAATCTCCCCTCTGACATTATCCCAAGATTCCATAGATCCTTGAATGTCCCACAGAGAATGTGAAGCCAGTCCTTTCTCATGGTGTTATTCACTTTTTCTGTAGGTCATTAGCAGGATTATATTTGAGGGTAGAAATGCTTTTCACTGTCCTTCAAATCATACCCAAGTGAGTGGTTACTTCTAAATCAGTAAGCAGCATCAGCCTTGTACATAGCAGGAAGCACCAAGCAGTAGAGGGTCTTCCTCTTGGCCTCTTGGGGTGTGTGTGTGTGTGTGTGTGTGTGTGTGTGTGTGTGTGTGTACTTCAATGATAGTGGCAGTGATAGTTTTCATTTTCTATTTGTCCTTCATTGAAATTGATGGAATTTTCCATTAAGGATTGTATGTAACAAGTTAAGACAATGAGGCACTAACTCTTCAAATAATTTTATAAAGAGAGCAAAGGGGTGGGTAATAACAGCACTCTCAGAACACCTTGACATGCTAGCTCTCATCTAATCCACACAAAGCAGCTTATTTTACAATTAGCAAAGCTTAGCCTCTAGAGATTCCCCATCCTCACAGAGCTAATCAGTGATGGAGTTGAGACACCAGTGCAAGACTTTCAGCTCCAAATTCACTTACAATATTGCTCAACACAAATCAGAGGAAAGGGCAGTCAGCAAAATCCAGCAGGTGAAAACTAATTTCCCTTACAACTATATGGAGAAGTAGAATCAGATCAAATTAAGTGATTTTTACATATTGACTTCTTTATTTCAGTCTCTCCATCTGAGGCCATGACATCAATCCTAGAAAAGTGATTTTGATAGTTCTCATGGATTATCAAGAAGAAAAACTAAAACCAATTAGGAAGTTCGAGCAAATAGATGTTTTGACTTTATTTGCTTTGGAATTGGCTTACACCTTCCTTGTGAGGATCTGGAGTTTGTTTGTGGGTTACACTTGACACTGAATCATAAGTGCATGTTATGTAATGTTCTGAAAACTCAGGGCTTCCAATTATGATACATCTTCTAGAGTACCCTCCTGCTGGCAGGGGTGGACAGTCCTCAAAGAATAATGTCGATACTTTATCAAGAAGTCAGTTTGACATACTGGGTTGATATAGGATAGGATAGGATAGGATAGGATAGGATAGGATAGGATAGGATAGGATAAGATAGGATATATATTGAGTTGTATTTGATTCTTAAAGCTATTCCACTGGTGTCTGCATTCATCTATTACAAGCACACAATCTGATATTCTTACCCAATAAACAGACACTTATTGTGGAGATCTTGACCCTGGAAAACTCCCTCTTTCTTTGACTGCACCTCTTCAGATAATTACTTCTTTTCCAAGGTCACTCATATTTCAAACATTTAATAATCTGGAAAACAATTCGTGATTGACACTGAAAACACTGAATCTACACATGGCTTAAATGCACATTTTGGGGATCACTAGGGCCTCTCAATTATATTCATGGAATATTAATAATATAGTCCCTTTTTACTTGTTTCATTACATTCAACTGAGTTGCCAGATATATGTAAAGTACTATGCTACATGGACTAGAGAATCTTAGGATAGAAAATTTTGATCTTCAATCAGGAGCTGGGTGGAGAAGGGTGAGGAACTGTGATGCAGATATGGATATGATCAAAGCATATTATATGAGTGTATGAATCTGCAATGTTCTGCATAATTATATCTACCAATAAATAAATATATATATATATATACATATATATATATATATTAGATGATTGATAGACAGATAGATAGACAAACTAGTAGGGGACCTGCTCTAAAGGAATTCATTCATTCAATAGGAGACTTTAGATAGATTTATGAAAGACTCCCCAGAAAAGGAAAAATAACACCTGAAATAGGGCAGCACCTTAATAGTCAATATCTGCTCTCACTTGCTACCCTCAAATTGCCTGCAGTCAACTACAAATACCACTCTTAGGTCTAGACTGAAATAGTGGTGATATTAATATCTACTAACAAAGATCACATCAAGAATCTTCTAATAGGTCACATTTTACTTATGAATCAAGGTTCTCTTCCATGATCGCTTGTCCTTCCTGTTTCTGTCTGCCTCTTTGTACTCAGTCTTTTCTAGCTTCTCTACTCTCTCTACCAAGCTTTGCCTTGCCCAACCCTATGGGTTCTGTTCTCCCTTCATATCTGACCCTGTACTTGGTGTGTGCTTTGGGATTTTTGCAAGGGGAGCAATGTAATACAGGATACATATGTTATAAGATTATTTGTAATAGTCATCCAAGGAATCATATACAAAAGAGAGTGCAGGAAATCTGTCCACACACTAAAGACCAAAGAATGTTGACCAGCTGAGGGCCTGGATCCCATGGTAACATCCTGCATGAGTACAGCTTAAGACCTAGTGCCCATAACAATGCCCTCCATGAGTCCAGCTGGAGGCCCAGAGCCCATGACAATATCTCCTGGAGGCCTGTTCCACAGATCTACACTAGGAAGTCCCAGAGGTCAGTGGTGGAAGCTAGAACATCTGTGTCAGAAGGTGAAGGATCTGTGCAGGCAGGCTGAGGGATATGAACTGCAGCCAGGGTGCTACACTTAAAAGTAGGAACCAGAGCTCCCCTGAAAAGCACCACAGCCATCCTCAGCAACAGTAAGGTCCTAAGATACTCCAGTGATGAGGAAAGTTGAGTTCCCTTTAGGTAAGCCAACAAGACAAGCTTCTCCAGGAGTATGAGCAGTGCACCAGCACCATCTTCCCCTCTGGAACCAGGAAGTGATGCTCAAAGTGAGGGCCAGAGCTCCCCCAAAGTGAACCAAAGCCATTCTCAGTTACAACAAGGTCCTGAGCTCCTTGGACAAGGAGAACAGTCAAGTTCATCGGGAGAGCCAGCATGACAAGCTCCTCCAAGAGAACCAACAGCTCCTTACAGCTTCTAACATCACCCTACAGCTTCTCAGCTCCCAACAGCCTCAGTTTCTTCTTCTCCAGTTTTACCTCTTATGCTGCTGGCAATGATCCTCAGGTGGGCCTCCCATACCCAGCACCATGCTGGTTCAGTTCAGCTGGGTGTTACAAGCTGACTACCAGTTGTCAATCCACCACACCCAGGTTTACCCCACTGCCTCGCCATGACATAAGACATACAGGTCCATGACAGTGTCAGACTACTGGATAGCTTCTGATTCTGGGCCCTGTTTTGACATTGTCCTTTACATATGGTTCACTCTTGCAGTTAGTTCTGCCTCGGTCTTTTCAATCTATACTTCACCTCTGATTGGAGATACAGACGTGAAACACCCGCGCAATGAAGTGTGTTGACTACTGTGATAGTGCAGGATTCCATGGGAACTCTCAGCACTAACAAATCTAATCCAGTTGTTTGAACAGAAATAGTGAAACTAAAGTTATCTCTGTCTGTAAAATGTTTAAATTCAAAGAACTTTTTGAAAATAAGATTCATCTGCACTGAATCATAAAAGATCCAAATTACCAAATTTAATACCCAAATAATAAAAATGTGTGTTGTTATGGGGAAGCAACTACTTTCTGAGAATTTCATCTCAAGGTCCCAATATATTAAAATTAAATATCTAAGCACTATGAAGGACTTTAGACTTCATCAAGTTAAGCTTTGAACTCAGTTTTTTGTTTTTTTTTTTTTAATTCTTTAAATCACCTTTGTCAGGGAGCTTTTCAACCTCATTTATCCAACTCAAGGGGCTGGGGATACAGCTCAGTGGAATAAGTGCTTGCCTGGCAAGTGGAAGGTCCTGAGTTCAACCCCTGGTACCGCCAAAAAAAGAATAGTAAAATATCCAACTCAAGCTTGTTAATCATATATGTTGGACCAATTTCAGGGCTCGAACAGGAGACATAAAAGCGAAACGAAGGTCTAACTCTCAAGAAGCTTTCAGCCAGGTGAGAAACACAGATACGAAAAATAACTGCAGTACTGTACGACGAATGCTGTGGCAGAAGCAGGCACAGGGTTCCATGCTCCCCGGGGTAAGGGTTGGAACCTCACCCAGAGCAGATAATTGGAATAGGAAGAGAGATCAGAGTAGCTTTCCTGGAGGGGACTCTAAGGATGAGCTGGAATGAGCCAAGCCACCTGAGCTACATGAAGATAGAAAGCCCAGGAGGACAGGAAGGCACAGCAAAGGAAAGGCAAAAGAGGGGAACAGGAGCTGGTCACAGAGGCCTTGTCTCTTCCAACAGGAAGACTGCATGGAACACTGGGTAAGGACGAGTCAGAAAAGGACATTGAGCGAGTATGTAAGACTGTATTTTAGGGGGGAAAATCACATTAGCAGTAATGGCAAGGAGGAGAGTAAACAGTATGAAAACTGAGCCAGTGCATCTGGTGTAGACATATGTCAGAACTGCCCAGTTCAATCCCTGAGCTAAGGCAGAATGCTGAGAAATGGGTAAGGGGAAGAAGTGGTTAATGTACTGAAAGCAAGAAGGATGGCCTGTTCAGCACAGCCTCTTGAGAACTTAGTGAACTTCACAGCTGCCTTTCCAGTCTATAGGTTTCATGGCTCTAGTCATCAAGTCTTTGGTACTCTCAGGCCCAACACTGAATGAGTTCCCTCTGCTTCTCTAACTTCATTTCACATATCTGCTAGAAACTGTTCAACAATTATGTCCCCTATGCTTGCAGGAGCATGTGCTGTGCATCAGGACTTACACTGGGTCCCATTTTTCTACTTGCACCATGGACCAGGACCTTACTAACGTAAGAAACAAGTACAGTAATCTAGCTTAGAAATGATGAGGGCAAAAACCAAGGAAGAGAAGCCGTAACGAAGACAGGGCGTAGAGTAGAGTGGAATTTTAAAGAAAATTATCCAGAGTCTTGGATAATGGAAATTGAAGAAGGAGATTGATCTTTAAGTGATTCTACATTAGTTCTCTGTCTGGTATCTCCTCGGCATGGAGATAGTAGTGACAAGCCTTTCTAGTTAGTGAATTATTATAAACAAAGAGACAAGCCAGGTATGAGGGACACATGCCAATAATCCAAGCTACTAGGGAAGCAGAGGTATGAAGAACACAAGTTCAAGTCCAGCCTAGGTAATTTAGTGAGAACCTATCAATGAAATAAAATAGAATAGATTAAAAAAATAAAATAGAAAGGGCTTGGGATGTAGGTCAGTAGCAGATACCCTAGGTTCAGTCACACACACACACACACATACACACACACAAAGATAAAGCATTTCCTTCTGAGCATTATCAATTCTCTGTTGGTTCTCAATAGGTAACACTGATCATCTTCCTTTTGAGATGGCTTGAGGCTCGTTATTCATTAAGAAAAAGAAACAAAGGCTTCACATAGCCCTTCTCTGCCTTACAATTCTATCTTTAGGTTTTACACACCATGTTAAAACTCACATTCTGCAGTGGCAATATTTGGTCTTGTGGGACTAGTTTATGAGAATTCTAATGACTGAATTTCTTGTTGCATGAGTGTGTGATACACTTCTTATTTCTCTTTGCTTTTCATTGCATGCTGAACTTAGGGAGTTAGTATTGGGGCAGTAAATCTGTTAAAGAATGTCTCAGACTAACTCATTTCCTTTTAGCCTTGAATATTTATCTGGAGCACAAGGTGAGCTCAGTACTTGCTACCTAGAGTCTGCTTCAAAGGAGCTGTCCTAGATGGGCCTCTCCTGAAGCAGTTGATTAATCCCAGGCAGGCTATGATGGAAAATTCTGTACTGAGCTCCAGAGGTCACACAAAGAAATGCATATGTCTCAACCCTGGAAAAGCATCATCTACATTCCAGCAACAAACTGTTTTGGAAATGTCGTCCCTCAGAGGAGCTCATGCCAAACTCAGTTAAAGTCATGGTAATAAAGAGTGTGGAAAGATGACACAAATAGCTTGAAAGAAACATAAAGTGTTAGAACTGAAAGAGCTATAAGAGATAACTTAGTCTAACTCCCTTGTTTACAGTGGAGGAAACAAAGGTCCAGAAAGCTAAATCAACCAATTTGCAGCATTAGTAAGATTTTCCCCAGTCCTCCTGACTACAGGCTCATATTTCTTTCTGTTGCACACTATCACTTCACAGAATTCCTAGGTTATATGTAGCAGTGCGCTCTGGCTAAGATCCAGGTATGCTAGTGTGGAGCTAGGCTCCCTCCTGTCCAGAGGTCATCTGTGTGCATTGGGCTATTAAGGGAAACTGCAATGGAATGTTTGTAGACACTTAGATAAGAATCTAGCTGCATCCCTATATTGGTCTGGGGCCCAGGACCCCCAGGGAAAGAACTTGAACTGTGTCCATAATTCAAGTCTAGACAAATGCAGACACTTCTGATAGATTGGGGAGGCCTCAAGGGAAACCACACTCTAAAAAACACAGAACCAGGCCACCAAAGGAAAAGTTACCATAAGCGGGGAGGAGTCTTGGAAGAGATAGAATTAGCATCAGCATGAAAGCCTGGTTGGGAGAAAGGGAGCAGTTATTCTGGGTATAACATCTTCAAAACACTCTCCCATCAGCACTCTGGGGTTTCTGTATATCCAAGTCAGAAGAAAGTTGCATAAAAACTAGTATATTAAAGAAACAAAACACTCAAAGACACCTAAAATTCTGATGAGAAAATGACCTCCAATGAGGGCTGGATGATGACCTTAACACTTGACCACATGGAGGCCAATAAACTGAATCAGGGGATCCCTCTAAAGGTGCAAGGCAGGATGGAGAACAAGTCTCCTTACCAGCAAAAGCCTCATATAATATAGATAGGCAGAGACAGAGAGAAGATTCCACCAAACAAAAGACAGGATAGTCATATCAAGGGAAGCAGAGACAGAAAATAGATCAGCTCTCCAGAGGTGTCCACATTTCAAGCTGACTGGTATTATAGTTACAGGCTGTGAGAGGACACATCCAGCAAAGCAGGAGCTGAGAGTGCATCCGTACTCTGTAACCATCAACAGCAAGGCAGAAAGGTGAAGGCCAAGCACATTTTAACAGAGTCGCAATTTAAGTATGACAGAAAGCCAGTAGCTGGAGAGGACAGGCTGCAAAACTGCAGGCTCTTTTCTCACTGCTGTAGTTCATACTACATACGTACACTGATCTTAGTGTATATCGTACTATACATGCATACATATACACTGCTATAGTCCACAGAATACACACATGCAGTAATATATATACAAAGCACTTGCTCAAAAAGCAAGTATCTGTGTTGTAAATTGGGTTACCTAAGAGGAGCAAGACTTCTTCAACAATAAGTCATATGCTGGGCATCAGCTTGGGGTCATACCTATGAGGATAGATGGATGGATCATTGAGCAGAACCAGCAGTTGATCCATGATAGTCATAGCAAAGTCCTCAGATGGTCCAGTGGGAAGATCTAGAGCTAACATGGTTATACAGAATTGTCCCAAATTTGGGTAAGGGGTTAGGGCTTTATACCTCTACATCAACCACATGGGCTACCTCCAGGAAGGAAGTATCATGGTGGGTGAGATGACATTCAACAAAGACAATCTTTGATAAGGGTCTTCACTTACAAACTGTTAGCTGCCAATTTCCAACTACCAGGGCCAGTGAGTGTTTTAGCCTTTGAGGGACAATCTGGTCAGGAGGCCACAGCATATACTCTAATCCACTATGTCTGTAAACAGTCTAAATTATATGTGAGATACCACTTTCTTTTGGAGGACTCCTAAAGCCATAGAAGAAAAAGTAAGGTTTCAACAAATAAGAATTACTCATCAACAGACTTCAGGACAAATTGTTCAAGTAATAGAAGCCACAATCTATAAATAAATGAGGTCTGAATCATCCAGGGTCTGTAAGACTATTAAGGGTCAATGATCCAACCTTCTCTCCAAAAGTCATCTGCATGACAGGAGAGCCCAGCTGCCAATTTTCTGATACCATTCAATGGGAAAAGAAAATGTCAAGGAGTCAAGGGTCTTGGACTTAACCATCTGCCATCTCAGAACTCTGTCCAATAATGGAACATCTAGCTATGTTGATTTCCAGTATCAACTTCCTGGTGGCCTGGAAATCTTTCAGTGAGCTCCAGTGCAGAAGTTTTGGTAGCTATATCAGAAAATATAGTATACAGCTTAGATTTGATTTAGATTGGAGTCTTTCAATCTATTCTTTGGTAGCTACATGGAACTACGGGGATCCGGGGGGACCCACCCCCACCTAAGTGAACAGCTTGCCTGTTTCACACAGTACTCACAAGTCTGAGAAAAGGAAAAGCTTGATGTGATAGCCTACCTTGAGGAAAAGATAGCCTCAAAGATGCCCAGATGCTGCCAGAGTGGTAGTACAGGCCTGTAACCCCAGAACTCTGGGAGGCTGAGGCAGGAGAATCACAAGTTTCAAGCTAGCCTTGGCAATTTAGTGATTTAACAAGACCCTGTCTGACAATAAAAAAAAATTAAACTTAAAAAAGGACTGGAGATGTAGCACAGTGCAAAGGCCCTAGGTTTAATACCTACTACCACAAATTAGGAAACCTATTCCATTTTTGAAAACCCTAGTCATCAGTAAATTCTTTATTATTCCGAGCAAAAATTGGACCCCTCTAATTTCCACTTACTGATTCTAATTGTTCTCTGTAGAATATTCAGAAATGTCTGTTTGCTTCGGCACAGGCAGACTCTACCAAGTGGACCTCAGTACTCCTTTCCTATAAGCTGCCTAAACACGTGGGGCAAATCCCTAGCATGATCCCTATCAAATCACATTGTTTATCTGTGAGGTCCTGAACCCACCTGCTGGGCTGACTCCACAGGTCTCAAGGGGAGCTAAGGACTCTACAGAGTTTAACAGGCCACCAGGCTGTCCAAAGATCCTGCTTTCAAAAGCAGGGCATTGGGGTATGAGTCCTCAAGAGTAGAGATCTTCTATTTACTTTTGTATCCCTGATACTTAGTAAAGATTTTGACTAAATCTTTACCGAATGATTTTTTTAAAAAATTGAACAAGGTATAATGAATGTTTTTAAAGACAGTTCTCATTAACAAATCATCTATGTATATTTTCCTTTCCAGAATAATGGTCTCTTTTTCGTTTTTCCACTACAAACCCTTCTTAAGCCTATCCTCCTCCTCTAAAGAACCACAGTTGTTAAGATCCTTGTTTAAATGCGGTGCCGAAAGGCCAGCTCACCTTCTACCTGTAGTTGGTGCAAGAACAATTACCACCTTTGATCAGGACTCAGGGATGCTTCTAAGACAAAGTAAGATCACAATAACTCCTTTTGGAGGGCAAATGACACTATTGGCCCCTGTTACCTGTATATTCAACTAAAGCTTCTACAAACGACTCCGTTTTGAATTGAGACGATTGAGTTTTTAAACATAATTGTAGTATTTCTATCCTACTCCTACTTAATTTTATCTTACTTATTTCCTTCCATCGTTCCAATCTGTCAAAAGCCTTTGGAATCTTCATCTGTCCCTCCCAGCTTTGTGTCATCTGAAAATATCTCAGAGGTTTTGTGTGTCTTCTTTCCAATTCAGTAATTAAAACATGAAGCATGACAGTGACAGAGGCAGAGGCAGAGACTGGAAGCATATCTTGTACAGCTCTTCAAGTTGACACAAACTTCTTAAACATTTTTGGAATGTGACTATTGCACCAACTATAAATTCACCTAACTGCTCCCTCCTCCAGCCTATATCTCCTCTTGTCAGCACAGAGAGTATGAGAGGAACTTGATGTGTTAGGAAAAATTCAGACTAGGAGTTCTGAGTTTATTCCAACCCTATTTGTCACAAAGTTTATGAGTCACGTTAGGTTATGTAGTTAATCTCGCTGGTCTTTCTTTTTTCATTTACAAATGAGATGATTTCTAAGGTCTTCATCAGCTCTCTAATTCTACACTTCCTGGTGTTCTTTTGGAATACAATACTTCCAGTACTAATAAACTTCTATGAGAGTAAGTAAATTGCTTTGACATAACGTTCTATCAGTGGACTTGTACTGGTTCCCAGAGAGAAATGGCATGCTTTTGTACATTTCTAAAGCTATTTGCTTATCATTTCATTCTAAAGTGTCACAGTTCCATATCCCCTCAGAGGCTAATGGAAGTTAAGAGGATCTGACATTAACCTGAAGTGCAGAATTCTAGGACAGCAACATGTCCACCCTGGACAGTCCTGTGAATCAACATCAAAGTGTCCCACCTACAGTTCCTGAAATCTACATTTTCTGTTATAAAACTTAACGTGTTTGCTTTTTTGAAGTTTTTGATGATGTTCGGTGCTATGATTTGAAGTCTTTACATTGGAAACTAGAACCACAGTGCAGCAGAGTCAGAGGTAGGACCTAAAAGGAAGTTATTACATTTTGGGAGAAAATAAATAGAATAATGTCATTATCACAAGAGTTAAAAGTGCAGCGGTGGGTTTTGTGATATAAAGAGGAGTTTGGCCCCCTTTTCCCCTCTTACCCATGGGTTACATTCTGCCATGTTATGGTGCATCACGAAGGCTAAAATTTGCATACCACACAACTTATGACCTTCGAGCATGAGGTTTAGTAGACTTTAGCACATTGACAAAAGTGTACAACCATGACCACAGGCAAATTTACATCATTTTTTAAGCCCCAAAACAAAACACTCTGCCCACCAGCTATCGTCTCCCAACCCCTCCCCACTAAATCTAGGCAACCACTGAACCACTCTTTATCTTCATAGATTTTCCTCGTCTGGGAATTTTTTAAATTCAAAATAGACCATGCTCATAGCAACAGTAAAAAACTTCATATATCCCAAGAAATGGAAATCATGCAAAGTGAGCTCTTACATCACGCTGGAGTGAAACTAGAAACCAACAGCAGAAACTTACTTAGAATACAATTTTTTTCTCCTCTCTTTTTCCTATTAATGTTTTCATATATGGAGACAAAAATATATAAGGAGTTGGATGCTCTCTTGCTTTTACTTACTCATCTGTGTTTAGATTTTTTCCTAGCTTTAAATTGCTTTGTTTTTCTAATAAGAGGGATTGAGCCTAGGGTTTTCTACATGTGAGGCAAGTGCTATAGTACTAAAGTATATCCCTAGCTCTTCTTAAATTTGATTTTGAGACAGTGTTTTACCAAATTTCCCAGGCTAGTGTCCAGCTTGTGATCTCCTGCCTCAGCCTTCTCAGTACCTGGGATACAACTGTGTGCCACCATGCCCAGCTTTCCTTTCAGTTGTTTAATACCCTTTTTAAAAAAAATAGATTAAAAAAATAGATTAGATTAAGGAAAACAAACAGGCTTGTGTGAAGTTCAACAGCTATTAAAATTGCTTCATTTGCTTACTTTTAGCATTTTTTCTATACCCATATTGCCTTTTGAAGTCTTTTTTTTAATTTTAAAAGTAAAAGAACAGAAACATATTAACAAATGGAAAGTCATTTACAAAGTAGCACAAGAATATTGCAAGCAAAACTGAATTACTGACAAGGTGACAGAATTGCTGTATTACATATCGATAACGTCAAAGTGTATACTCAGGAAAACAAATGTAGACATGCAAGTTGGATCAAACAGCTAATCATTACCTGTTCCTTACACGAGCGCAGCACCAGTCTCTGTGGAAGTCTCCATTTTGAAGTCTGTTGTAGCATGACAACTTTTTGTCTGATGACTTCAAAATTTGCACAAGAAAAAAGATAAAACTTGTTCAGAGGACTTCCGGGAAGATGGCGACTGGGTAGGCAGCAGAGAGAGAACCTCCCAGATAATTACCACCCAGACAATGAAATATAGCAATATGAAGACAGAAAGGAGAGAGGTGTGTACCCTGAACCCAAGAAGGATCTGAAATGGGAACTGAAGCCCTAGGAAAGACCAAGCAGAACCTCTCCTGGAGGAAAGGATCGGAGGGCTGCCGCGGGACAGTAGGAGGGAGAAGAGACAGAGAAAGAGGAAGCCACTGCTTCAAACACACTCTTGGCCCAAGCCCTCGTTCCAGCAATTGCAGCTTCAGCTTCAGAGACCCACGCACATGGAAGCCTCCCGACTTGGCCAGGGGATAGCGGAGTTCCAAGAGCTGGTCCAGAACTGGAGAGGAGAGGGCGCAGCCAGGAAAAGGGGCAATGGTGGTTGGGAACTTTTGTCAAAACCAGTGTGAGGATGAGAGGTTGCAACAGCCAGGAGTCCCCATCCTGCAGCAACCTTCCTAATCAGCACCTAGAGGCAAGGTGGAGCCAGAGCAGCCAGTACACATCCCACCACACCCAGCTCTACGCCTGCCTTGAGGCTGTGGCCTCCTGCCTCTCCACTGTGTGGGCGGCTGCCAGTGGGGAGCGGTGGGGTGCACTGGCACCCACATCAGAGCCACAGCAACTCCCAGGGATCCAGCCAAGGAACAAACGGGAACTGGAGCACAACAGCAAGAGAGAGCTGCAGATGGAGGTGGATCACACGGCCCCACGCCCTTCTCACTCCAACATCAAGCAGGAAGCATGAACTGAGGTACTGGGCTTCAGCTCCCACCCTGAACGCCCTCTGTGAGCACCTTGAGTCTCTGCGGCCTGCGCAATCACCACCTGTTCCTGACAGCAATGGGATGAGTCCACAGGCTTCAGGACTCACCCCAGACTACTGATGCGAGCAACAAGAGTGTCTCCATACTGCTTGCATATATGAACCCTATATGAACCCATGGCGACTGGGTAGGCAGCAGAGAGAGAACCTCCCAGAGAAATGCCACTCAGACATGGGAATATAGCAACATGTGAAGGACAGAGAGGAGGGAGGTGGATATCCTGAACTCGAGAGGGATCTGAGATAGGAAGTGAAACCCTCGGAAAGTCTAACCAGAACCTCCTCTGAGGAGGGGATCGCAGATCTTACATGGCGCAGTTGGAGGGAGATGAGATAGAGGGGGAGGAGGTTGCCGCTCCAAGCACACCCCTGGCCCACGCCCTCGTTTCGGCATTCGTAGCTTCCGCTTCGGAGACCCATTGCCCAGCTGCAAGGGGTGGGGAATGGTGATACTGGAGATCAGTAGGAGGTGGGAGGAGAAGAAAGGGCCTCTGGCATCAAGGCAACGGGACAGACCCAAAAGGGTCACAGAGTGCGCCCCATGGAGGTGCGTGTCCTGCGGCTGCTCCGCTGTGGGCCCCACGGCTGCTCTGCTGTGGGTCCCACGGCTGCTCTGCTGTGGGCCCCGCGGCTGCTCTGCTGTGGGCCCCGCGGCTGCTCCGCAGTGGGCCCTGTGGCTGCTCCGCTGTGGGCCCCACGGATGATCTGCAGTGGGCCCCGCGACTGCGCCACTGTGGGCCCCGTGGCTGCTCTGCTGTGGACCCCGTGACTGCTCTGCTGTGGGCCCCGTGGCTGCCCCACTGTGTGTTCTGCTGTGGGCCCCACGGCTGCTCCGCTGTGGGCCCCACGGCTGCTCCGCTGTGGGCCCCGCGGATGACCCACAGTGGGCCCCGCAGCTGCTCTGCTGTGGGCCCCGCGGCTCCTCCACTGTGGGCCCTGCAGGTGATCCACAGTGGGCCCCGCGGCGGGCCCCGTGGCTGCTCCGCAGTGGGCCCCGCAGCTGCTCTGCTGTGGGCCCCACGGATGATCCGCAGTGGGCCCCACGGCTGCTCTGCTGTGGGCCCCGCAGCTGCTCTGCAGTGGGCCCCACGGCTCCTCCGCTTTGGGCCCCATGGATGATCCGCAGTGGGCCCTGCAGCTGCTCCGCTGTGGGCCCCGCGGCTGCACTGCTGTGGGCCCCGTGGCTGCTCCGCAGTGGGCCCCGCAGCTGCTCCACTGTGGGCCCCATGGATGATCTGCAGTGGGCCCCACAGCTGCTCCACTGTGGGCCCCGTGGATGATCCGCAGTGGGCCCCGCAGCTGTGCTGCTCTGGGCCCCGCGGCTGCTCTGCTGTGGGCCCCGCGGATGATCTGCTGTGGGCCCCGCGGATGATCCGCAGTGGGCCCTGCGGCTGCTCCGCAGTGGGCCCTGCGGCTGCCCCGCTGTGGGCCCCGCGGATGCTCCTCTGCTGCTCCGCGGTGGGCCCGGTGGCTGCTCTGCTGAGGGCCCTGCTCAGGGCACCTCATGGTCTGGACCCGCCCCCACCCATAGCACGACGACAGGGTAGAGCCGGGCGGTCCACTGTGAGCATATGTGCTTTCCCACCTCCAACCATGGCAGTTTGTATACACCCCTGTATGTTATAGTATAGTCTGAGCCAGCTATATCTCTTCCCAAGGCGAGAGTCCAAGGATATAGATAAACCCAGGAGTACAGTTATTATCACAGGGAAGATGACTGATTGAATGGTAGGGCAATGGAGATGAGGGAGGAGAAAAATTAAATGATCAAATGGGCCATCATCTGTGTAACTGAGTAACAAAGGTGAAGGTAACATTATGTAGGACAGCATCCAGAGCTAATTCCCTTCTATGTTCTCTATAATTCTGTATTTCCTCAGTCGTTTTTGTACTAACAGAAGTGAAGATAACTTTATATTATACAGCATCCAGTGCAAATTCCCTACTATCTTCTCTATAATTTGGTATTTCCTTTAATGTTTTTGTGTTAACTAATGTGAAGATAACTATGTAATACAACATCCAGTTCTAATTCCCTACTATATTCTGTATAACTTTGTATTTTCTGTAATGTTTATGGCTTTTCTGGTTCATATGTCTCCATTCTTTTGTCTTTAAAATAAAATTTAAAAAAAAATTGTTCAGAAACCAAGTTGAAGATCAGAGGAACTATTACACAAAAATAAAGACAATGAAGAAGAGAACTCTGCGTTAAGGAACTTGGGCCAAGTGGCTAAGAAGGCCATTTTCAAATCCTCAGAGAAGCACTCATGAGATTAAACACAGAAGCTTGAGGTTTGAGAGGACAATTCAAAAATATGTGGTCAGTAAAAGTTAATTTAGTTCTTACAGAATAACAGACATCTACGAGATTAATGTTTAATATTTCATTTTATCTTTGCTCTGAGATTTTTATTTGTAAGGGCATAAAACAGTCAAATTTGCATTGTTTTTCCAATAATGATGTCTTGATGTAAGATAAAAGCAGCCAGATATGGTGGTGTATGCCTATAATCCCAGCATTTAGAAGGCTGAGGCAGGAGAATCATTCTGATTCAAGGCCAGCCTAGGCTACGTAGTAAATTCAAGTCCAGCCTATACTATATACCAAGACCCTGTCTCAAGAAACCAAAATAAATAAGTAAGTAAACCACAGAAGGGTGTGATCTAGTATTACATCACTGATCCTCTACTATTCGCATCTAAAGATCTACACATTGAGTCTAGTCTATTTCCAATATGCTCCACTAATGATCTGTCTTAACCGGGCAAAAAAGTCATAGCTATTAGAAGTTAATTTTCCCAAGAGTCAGTCCAGCTCTCTGTAAGTCATTCTAGTAATGAAACTGTTATCATCAAAAAATTAACTATATAATGTCAACTTCAAATTTATATCTTGAAGTAGTCTATAATGAAATAATAGCCATAAAATTAGATAGAAATAAAACCTAAAGAAGACATCAAAATTTAGAAAGATTTTGGTCTTTTTTGTCTTGATTTATTGATATTTTAAGTACCACAATTGCAATTATCTAAGGGAAATTCTGTGTGCTATATTTTCTCATTATCTGATCCCTGATGCCAGAAATTAGAGTTTTGGTGTGATGCCAAATTTTAAAGTCCCGTATGCTGAACCACCCTTGCATCTCTGAGATGAAGCCTACTTGATCATGATGCATCACCTTTTCAATAATGTGCTAGTTTCTATTTCCTGATACCTTGTGGAGAATGTTTACATCTATGTTCATTGAAAACATTGACCTACAGTTCTGTGTTTTAGTTGGGTCTTTATCCAGTTTGGGGATCAGGGGTACTGGCTTCCATGAATAAATTTAGGACCACTCCACTCCTTTCAAATCCTTTGAAGAACCTGAGGAATAATGGTGCTATAACACCCTTTAAAAATCCTAGAATTCAGCAGTGAACCCATCCAGCCCTCGGCTCATTTTCGTCAGCAGATTTTTTATTGCTGAGTCAATTTCATTGCTCGTTATTGGGTTGTTCATCACATTTCCGTCTTCTTGGGATAGTTTTGGTAGCTTTTACGTATCTAGAAGTCTTCATTTCTTCAAAATTTGCCAATTTGTTGAAATATAATTTTTCAAAGCAGTTACATTTTTCTGGATCCTGACAGTGTCTACTGTGATTTCATCTTCTTCATTCCTAATTGCATCGGTGTGAGTATTGTCGGTCTTTCTTCGGGTGAGTCTGGCTGAGGGCTTCACTATTTTATTTATTCTTTCAGAGAGCCAGCTCTTTGATACATTGATTCATTTTTTTACAGTTTTTTAGTCTCAATTTGATTGATTCCACATCTCATCTTTATAATTTCCCTCCTTAGTTTTGGTTTGGGGCTTGTTTGTTATGGTTTCTCAAGTATTTCAAGATTTCTCATAAGGTTATTTATTCAGGTGTGCTCTGTTTTCCTAATGTAAGCATTGATTGCAATGATTTTTCCTCTCAGGACTGCCTGCACAGTGTCTCAGAGGTTTTGTTGCTTTGTACAGTCATGGTCATTAACTTCCAGAAGTTTTTAAATATCTTCTGTGTTTTCTTCTGTGACATACTGGTTGGTTAGGACTATGTTGTTCACTTTCCAAGAGATTTTGCCTTTTCCAAAGTTTATTCTCTATTGATTTCTACTTACATTGCACAGCACCAACAGTGAACAGGATGAGAAGGAAATTATGAAAACAATACCATTCACAGTAACTTCAAGAAAAATGAAATATCTAGGAATTAACCTAATCAAGGAACTAAAAGACCTCTACAAAGAAAACTACAGTGCTCTGAAGAAGGAGATTCAAAAGGACGTCAGAAAATGGAAAGATGTCCCCTGCTCCTGGATAAGCAGAACAAATTCTGTTAAAATGGCCAAACTGTTACATAGATTCAGTGCAGTCCCAGTCAAAATACCAGCAGCGTACTTTATAGATCTAGAGAAAACAATCCTGAAATTCATATGGAGTCAGAAGAGACCCAGAATAGCAAAAGTGATTTGGGCCAGTAAGAGCAAAGCAGGCAGCATAGCAATACTGGACTTCAAGCTGTACTACAAGCAGTAATGGTAGAAACAGGAACAAAAATACACATATAGGTCAATGGAACAGAATTAAGGATACAGAAACCTCCTTAGAAATATTCACCCATTTGATCTTTTATAAAGGGACCAGAAGTATCCATCAGAAGAAAGCTTGCCTATTCAACAAGTGGTGTTGGGAAAACAGGTTATCTGTTTGTAGACGAATGAAACTGGACTCATCTCTCACCTTATATTAGATTAAAATCAAAGTGAATCAAAGATCTAAATGCTAAAGCAGAAACATTAAACCTAGTAGAAGATAAAACCGGTAAAACAATTGAAGATATAGGTGTAGGAAAAGATTTTCTAAACAGAACCTCAATCACACAAGAAATAGAAACAAGAATTAACAAAGGGATTATGTCAGACTAACAAGCTTCTATACAGCAATAGAATCAATCAGGAGAATGAAGAGACAATCTAGAGAATGAGAAAAAAATGCCAGCTACTCCTCAAACAGGGGACTAATATACTTGGCAATTATTAAGAAATCAAGCAATAACAAACGTTGGCATGGCTGTGGTGAAAAGGGAATCTTCCTGCATGATTGGTGGGAGGGCATATTTGCACAACCATTAAAGAACTGAAATTAGAACTTCCCTAAGACCTAGCTCTCACCTGCTAAGTGTCTTCCCTAAAGAGTTTAAGATTTCATAATACAGTGATACATTTACACTAATGTTTACAGCAGCACAATTCATAATAGCTGAATCCTAGAGGTAGCCATCAACACATGACTGGACAAAGAAAATGTGATATCCATAAATAATGGAATACTATTCTGTCATAAAGAATGACACATTTGAGAAATTTGTAGGAAAATGGCTGCACCTGGAAAGTACTAAATTGAGTGACATGAACTAGACACACAAATTTAAATACTGTAGTGTATTTCTCATTTGAGTGATGCAAAGTACAAACAAAGAAGATGGTAAAAGATGGGTAGAAAGGGACAAAGGGATAAATCTCTTCCAATTGGGAGTTACTCCAAGGGAACAAGGGCACCAGAGGAGGAAGAGGGGAAGGGAAATAAGAAAAATGAAGATAATCCATGTATAGGAACCTAATAACCCCAACGACTGTAAAACTATATGCCATAACATGAGCTAAGGCAAATACTAACAATAAGTATGAAAAGGGGATAGAAGAAACAGGGAATGGGGGGAGGAAAAGAAACCAACTGTGGTATTACACGCAACCACATGCCAAGATGATTGTAAAATACATGCACTGCAAACATGTACTAATAAAGTAAAAATAGTTAAAAACCAAAATTAATCATGTTCTCAAGTACAAGTACTGAATAAGTGCAGTCGGAAATTAAAAACACTGTGCTATTTACATTAGCAACAAAAACGTATTATTTAGAAAGAAATCTAACTAAATATTTACAAGATCTACATGATAACAACCATAAAGCTCTGGTAAAGAAATAAGAATTAAAACAGGAAGACATATGTTCATGAACAGAATGATCCAATATTGTCATGATGTGAGTTCTTCAACCCCCCCAACCTATAGATTCCAAGAAATTCCAATGAAAATCACAGAAAATGGATACTTGAAATTTTATTCTACAATTTATGTAGAAAGACAAAAAGCTCCAAATACTGACTGGAATATTGGAAGAAAAGAATAAAGCTAAAAAACCGATCCTGCCCTACTTAAACTTACTATAAAGCTACATTAATCAAAACAGTATGCTGCTGATAAAAACAGGCAAATAGAAAAAAATGAGGTAGGGTGGAAAGTCCAGAAAAATATTCACATAACTGTAATCACTGATCTTAGAGAGAAGAGCAAAAGCAATAAAATGTATACAAAGATGGTCTTTTTAAAAAATGATGCCAGCATGACTCAAACACAAAAAAATTCAATCTAAACATAAAGTCATTAAGTCAACATGTATCACAGACCTAAATGTAAAACACAAAACAATAAAGCAACTAAATAACATAGAAAAAAGTATAGATTACTTGAATTTGGTGATGACTTTTTAGTTACACATTAAAGATGTGTGGCCTCCTCATCATGCACACCTTTGGTGTGTATTTATGTATTTCATAGATAATCTTATAATTCATGAAAGAATTATAACCTAATTTCATTAAAATCAAATATTTTTGCTTTGCAAAAGATACTGTTAAAAGAAGACAAGCCACAAACTAAGAGAAAATATCTGCAAAAGATATAACTGATATAAAATTATAATACAAAATATGTAAAAAACATACAAAATTAAACAGCATGAAATAACTCAAAAACTTTAAGAATGGACCAAAGATCTGAAGAAACACCCATCAAAGAGGATATACAAACAGAAAGGAGCTAAGCCTATAAAGGTGTTCCACATCAAAGTTACCAGGGAATGCAAATTAAAACAATAATGAAATAGTGCTCCATACCTATAAGAATGACCACACTTCAGATCATTAACAATACTAAATGCGGGCAAGGATATGGAACAATGGGAACTCATCTATTTTTGTTGGGAATACAAAATGTATGCCTGTTTTGGAAAATAGTTTGGCAGTTCTTTAATAAACTAAACATTCTCTCACAAGATAATCCAGTAACTGTTTATTGGTATATTATGAAAGAAGTTGACTGTTTATGTCCACACAAGAATCTGCACACAATTATTTATAGCAGCTTTATCCAGAATTTTGTCTGAACTTGGAAGCATTCAAGATGTGTTTCAGACAGATTTGTGAACATATAAACTGTGGTATATCCAGGTAGGAATATTATTCAGTGCATAAAAGATAAGAGCTATTATCCATCATGAAAGACATGGAGGAAACTTAAATACATATTTCTGACTGAAAGAAGCCACTCAGAAAAGCGTGCATGCTATGCTGTGTCAATCATATGACATTCAGGCAAAGGAAAATCATGGAAGCTTAAAAAGTTCGGTGGTTGCCAGGAGATAGGCGCAAGAGAGGAATAAGCAAGCAGGCAAAGGTTTTTAGGACTCTGAAAATACTCTGTATGGTACAACTTTTGTTTTCTGAAATGTGGTCTTGCTGGGTAACCCAGGCTGGTCTTGTGCTGCTTATGTAGCATAGGCTGACTGCTCTCAAACTCACACCGATCTTCCTGCCTTGGCTTCTGGAATGCATTACAGGCACATGGCATCATGCCCAGTTCTGCACAATACTTTGATGGTAGATACATGTCATCGTAAGTTGGTCCAAAATTATAGAACATCTCAAGAGTGAAACCTAAAGTAACTATGGACTATGGGTGATGATGATATATCAATGTAGGTTTATTGATCCTAATAAATGCGCCACTCTGAAGAGGAATGTTAGTAAGGTATTCTGTGATTTTACTGTGTCTCCCAAAATATGGGTTATAAACGTAATTCTTACTATATCATGCTGTAAGGTAAAACTTAGTAAAAGGTGATTAGGCTCTGAGAGCAAGTGAATAGATGAATGCCGCTACTGTAGAAATGTGTTCGTTAGTAAAGAGTGGGGTTGTCACAGGGGGTTTCACAGCCCCCACCCCACTCCACCCCCTCCCTCTCTGTCTGTCTTCTCACTTGTGCATCATCAAAGCACGATGTAACAAGAAACCCTTCACCGCGTAGGAGCCTCTCTTGAACTTTTCAGCCTCCAGAAGTGTGAGAAATAAATCTCTGTTCATTGTAAATTATCGCAATTGTGGCGTTCTGTTTATAGCAGCACAAAAATGTCGTAGGACGGTGGCAGGGGACATGCGTATCTAGAGGCAGGGGATAAATGGGAAATCCTCCATCTTCCACTCCATATTTGCAGTGAACTGAAAGTTGCTTTAAGACATAAAGTCAAATAAGTAAACAGACAGCCGTCAAAACAAGGTATACATTATGTAAATTATGGTGAACTATAGCCACCCCATTGCCCAGATCTTTGCACTACACATTGTATATATGTATTAAATCAACACATTCTACCCCATAAATATGTACAATAAAAAGAATTAATTTAAAATTATTTTTAGAAGTTATAAAAGAGTTGTCCACAGCCTAGCCTGTAGAGTTTGACTATAAATTTATTTGGAAATTTATGGATATAATTAAGTTATGTTCTCAAGATGAGGTCATCCTAGAGAGATGGGCCTTAAATCCAATGACAAGTATCTGTTTATAAGAAATAGAGTAAAAGATATGGACACAGAGGTGATGGTTAGCTAAAGACAAAGCAGAAATTGAAACACCTGAATTTCAAATTCTTACCTCCAGAACTGTAAGAAAATTAATTTCTGTTCTTTTTAAGACATCAAGTTCATGATAACTTTTTGGACTAGCCACATAAAGTAGTAAAATTATACACCACTGTTCTAAAATAGTAGTAAAATAATATGAATTAGGCAGGTTACAAAGACTCATTTCCCTTTTCTTCGTTCTCAGTTACAATCCTCATCTACTTTCTTCAGAGCCAGCAAGTCTCTCACACTGCATCTGCCTAACACTGTTTCCACTATTACATTTCCTTCCCCGATTCTCCTGCCTCCCTCTTTATTAAAACCTTGAAATTATATTGAGTTCACCTACACAATCCAGTGCAATTTCTCCATCTCACGATCCTTGATTTAGTACAACTACAAAGTCCCTTTTGCATGCAGGGTAACATATGCACAGTATGCATGGTTCTGGGAATTAGGGTGAGGACATTTTGGGGGTCAGACAAATATTCTGTCCGCCACACATAGGTAAGTCAGTGCTCAGGGGCAAATCTACCACAAAAGTAATTAACAAGAATTATCACAAACCACACAAAGTTAGAACAAAAGACAGAAATAAAATCAACAATAACTACAAGACTTACATAGCACCAACACCTATACAAAAGAAGCAGAGGAATATAGGGAGTCTGATAAACCTGAGAATGAGGTCTCCAAAATCCTCCTTTCATGTTCACTGGAAGGACAATGGGCCATCCTGGGACTAGTAGCTGAACTGGAAGAGTTTTAACTGTCAGGTTAAGTTCGAAGAGTACACAACAAATAATGAAGAAACTGAGTCCATCTAGGCTGTATAAACTTTTAAAGCTAAAAAAGTAAAGTGTCTATCCAGATGAAAGCCCAGCAAAGCAATACCCCTTAGACCTCTGGTCTAAGGGAAAAGAGTCTCAAAGACATGAAGCCATTTATCAATCATTTTGTGAAAACAGCAGAGGAGGAAGCCCTCAAGCCATGAGCTTTGAAAAGCTACTTTGGCCCATCCCACCATCCTGAAAACACAGAAAATCTCATTTCATTTAAAATGAGCCACAAACAAGGGTTGTGGTCCAATCCCATAAAACGTTATAATTTTTTTATAAAAAAAGGAAATAAAGAGCAGAATAAAATCCTTTCAGACAACAAAAGCACTCCAAAAGGTCATGTCTATAAAACAGATGAAAACTGTAACCTAATATTTCAAAATGAGCTAGAAATCAATTAAGGAAATGATGGCAACACTGAAAGAATAACATATATCATACTTGAAAATCTTCGAAAAGAGGACATAGAACTTGGGAAAGTATTAGAATAAAAGAATATATAATTTGAATTATTAAGACTACTAGCACTGTGCATAAAATCTCCCTTGAGTTTTCATCTGAAAACTGTTCGCCCCATTCACGTAAGAAAACTGTCCAAGCCAAGGAATGAACCACCTAAAAGGATTGGAAGCCTTTTGCAGAAGAGTCTTGGGACTCTTGGGAATGATTTCAATTCCCACAAGCTAGCACTGAGAACTTAATCTACAGTGCATTTGATGGAGTCCTCAAAAAACTTTTGCCACATTATTGGGGAAAAAGTAACCCTATACTAAATGCTTCCCAGATTCTATAAAAAAATCAGAACTAGAAAGGATAAAACTGTTTCTAAGAAATTAAATGGTATCACAGAACAAGAGACAAAAATATCTATAATAGTACAAAAATACCTAGGACACAAAAAAGTAAAGTATACAGTTATCTGCCATCTGATCAAAATTACCCCAAAAATAGGGTTTAAAGATGACTTGAAAGGGAGAAAAATCAAGCAAAACTGACCCAATACTGACACAGACAGAATTCATAGGCAAAGACCCTGAAATAAGTGTTCTCCAGTGGTACACTGGAGTCATATTGTAATGACAGCCAATTTCTTAATTATTGGAAAATACTGAGAATTTTGAAGCCAATTATCTAAAATATATATTATTTTATATTGAATAATGTAGCTGGGCATTGTGGCACATGTCTGCAATCCCAGAACTCCAGAGGCTGAGGCAGGAAGATTTCTACTGAGTTTGAGGCCAGCCTGGGCTATACGATGAGTTAAAATGTCAGCCTTGAACTACACAGTGAAATCCCATCTCAAAAAAAAAAAAAAAAAAAAACACACTATAACAACATCAATTTATAATTAATTTATATTTAAGACAAAAGTAGTAAATATTACCACTCATCATGTGCTAATTATTTTATTACATTTTAGTGTAATCTGTACTTCTGAGGTTATTTAAGGTACTTGTGTCTGTAAGACAATGACACTGTGTAATAGTGTAACCTCATTGTACATCTCTTCCCAAATATACACTTAATGATGAAATGTCAGCAGCTTCAAATCAGTCAGAGGATCTTTTAAAACATAGAAGCTGTGACAAACAGGGCCACCAAAGACACAGCTGCTCACCACTTGCTAGTATATTATGAATTATAGCAATGTTTTGGCCAAGCATGGTGGCACATTACTGGAATCCTAGCACTCAAGAGGTTGAAGCAGGAGAATCACCTTGAATTTGAGACCAGCCTAGTCTACATAGTGACTTCAAGGCCAGCCTGAATTACATAGGGAGATCTTGTGTCAAAAAAAATTATAACCTTGTGCCTTACACTCAAGAGGCTAGGAGATATATAGACCATGCTATGTAGAGATATGGAAAATATAAATAAGTCTTCTAGAGATGAGGAGTCACTGGGTGGATTTGAAAGCAGATTAGACTCCAAAGAAGAAAAGATCAGTGAACAGGAAACTAAAGCAATAGAAATTACACAAAATAAAAAACATAGAAAAGAGATTTTGAAAAAAATAAGTATAGTATCCATGAGTTCTAGAACAACTTTAAGTGAACTAAGATCAAGTCCCCAGGTAAAATAAAATGAAGAAACAAAAAATAATTTTTTTAAATAGTGGCCAAACATTGTTTAAATTTGATAAAAAGTGAAATTTACAGGTCAGAGACTCTCTACAAACTCCAAGTGCAGGAAACATTAACAAAACTGCACCATGGCATATCATAATCAAACTGCTTAAATCCAGAAGTAAAGATAAAATCTTAAATGTGGCCACAAAAAAATGATACATGCCATACAAAGGATCAGAGTGACATCAGAAATACTGTCAGATGACAGTAAAGTGATATCTTTAAAGAACCGAGAAAAAAATTTCAATCTACAATTATTTAGCCAGTAAAATATGTTTCAAAAGAAAAGGTGAGGTAACTATATATTTTGGTATTTTTAAAAAACTAAAAATAATTCATCACCATCAGATTACAAGAACCATTAAAGTCCTTCAGTCACAAGGAAAATGATGAAGAATTAAGGACATTTGAAATGGTAGCTTGTTGATAAATATATAAGACCAACCTTAATGTTTATTCAACTCTCATTAAAATATTGAAGATTTAAATTAAAAGAATAACAATGTATCCATTCTAACAGTGTAACATGTAGAGAAATAAAATAAGTTTAAAACAACAGCAAAATGCACAGAAAGGGAAAAATGGAAATATACTGTTATAAAGGTCTTATAGTATATATAATGTGATATAAAATCACTTGAAGGTGAAAAGTTGTAACTTAAAAGATATGTGCTAGAAGTTCTAAATCAGTCTAAGAAACAAAAGAAAAAAGAAAGGGAAGGAAAACTATGTACAGGGAATAAGCCAACAAAGATTCAATAGAATCACAAAAAGTCACTGCAAAAGACAGCAGAAAAGAGAACATAGTTAAAAGTGGGCAAGCAGAAAACACACAGCAAGGTAGTAATTAATACCCAGCTACCTCAAGAATCACAGTAACTGTAAGTTGTATAAATGCTTCATTAGAAAGACAAATATTAACAAACTGGATAAAAAGGTAAGACTCAAATATTTTCGACATATATGAAATCCATTTTAAATATAAAGACATCTGTCTGCATTCTTTGTTAAAAAATAAAGAATATATAGAGACACCAACGGGTTAAAAATAAAAGAATGAAAAGAAAAATAATAAAGTATGCTAATACTAACAAAACGAAAGATGGATCACACACACCAATATCAGAGAAAGTTGTGTTCAGAAGAAAATCACCAGGGAGACAAAGTTCATTTTCATAATAGTAAAGATATCATTCAGCAAAGGAACATAACAATAGCACAAGAATATATATTAATAACAGAATATTAAAATAAATATAGTAAAGCCAATAGAACTGCAAAGTTAATGACAAATTTCAACAGTTTTAATAACTGAACTGGCACATCTAAAAGTATATGGAAGACTTAAATGCCATTTAAACCTACCAGGCCTAAATCACATTTAGAAAACATTTAAACCTACTCCACACATATTTTCTTTATCTTCTGCTGTACATATGAAACACACACACATGCATGCACAAGCACATATGACTCAGAATTGAGCCATTAAGCTAGAGTCAATATAAAAGAACTCAAATCAATGGAACTAATTAAAATTAAAATATAACCTATATAACAGAAACTATCTAAACAAACTAAAGGCCATAAAAAGTAGTCAAAAGAAAAGTTAGGAAGTATTTTAAACTGTATGACAGTGAAAAAAAATCTCAAAATCTATGGGGTACAATCAAACAGGGGTTGAACAGAAATTATGCAGTAACCAAAAAAATTTAGCCAATTGTCCTTCAGACAGAGGACTTCTATCTAGAACATATAAGGAGCTGAAAGAAATCAGGCTCCCAAAATTCAAAGACCCAATCCAAAAATAGACATCTGAAATGAATACAAGCTTCTCAGATGAAGAAATACAAATGGCAAATGAACATATGAAAAAACATTCGACATCATTGGTCATTCGAGAAATGCTAATTAAATCAAGACTGAGGTTCCATCTCACTCCAGAAAGAATGGCTGTCATCTAGAAATCAACCACTAACAAATGCTGGAGGGCCTGTGGGGAAAAGGAGCTCTTCTCCATTGCTGTCAAGAGTGTAAGCTGATACAACCACTGTGATAATTAGTGTGGAGATTCCTCAAAAAATTAGGATTAGAGGCTACATTCAATCCAGCTATTCCTCTTCTGGGTATTTTTCCAGAAGAATGGAAAACATCAACCACAGTGATATATGTGCACCCATGTTTATAGAAGCACAATTTGTCATAGCTAAATTTTGGAGACAACCCAAAAGTCCATTAGCTGAGGAATGGATAAAAACATGGCATTTTTATACAATGGAGTATTACTCAGCTATAAAGAAAGTTAAACTCAAGGGTTTTATAGGTAAATGGATGCAACTAGAAACCATATTCATATGTGAAATAAACCAGACTCACATGTGTAAATATCATATTGTCTCCCTAGAATAAGAAATTGAAAGAGCAAGTAAGATCAAAAAGATACAATAGATATTGTGAAAGGAAAAGAAACTGCTCAAAAGGAAAGAACAACTGGGATGGGGGGAAGGATAAAAGAAGGATATGCATACAGGATAGCTAAGATTGTACTACTAATTTAGTTTGTTAAAAGGAATAGTGCTTACATTCATGCTGATCAATTTTGTATGTCTATATCTGGTAATCTGAGATATTTGAAGATAATAATATGCAATATAATGACCATTGTTAATTTCTTATCATCTTGTTTTGAAATTTTGTATCATTTTGATTGTTTTTCATTCTCTTTAAAATAAAAAGAGAAAAATTATAAAGATTTCAAATAAATGACTGCAGTTTTCACATTAACTTGCCAAACTGGGGGGAAAAAAGAGACTCAAATAAACCCATTTTATGCAAAACAATTAATAAATAATAGAGATTAGAGTTAAAACTAATGCTGTATATATGAAAGAAAACAACACAGATAATCAGCTCAATAAAAAGAACCTCAAGGTGAAAAAATGAAATTTATAAACTTCTACCCAGACTAGGAAGGAAAATAAGAAAGAAAAAAGTTTCATTATCAGGTGTGAAAGTGGTGACCTCACTACAGGATCTAAAAATATAAAGATATTAAGGAATATGAACAACTCAACACAAGTGAATTCAGTAAGTTGGATGGCACAGACTAATGTTTTGAAAGACACAAACTTATTGCTTAAACAAGAAGAAATAGATAAATTGAATAATATATGTCTATTTTAAAAATTGAATCTTGGGCTGGGGATATAGCTCAGTGGAATAAGCGCTTGCCTAGCAAGCACAAGGTCCTGAGTTCAATCCCCAGTACCGCAAAAAATAAAAATAAAAAAAATAAAAAATAAAAATAAAAATTGAATCTGAACTTTTCACATATCCACAAAGAAAACTTCTGCCCACATGCTTTCACTGATGATTTCCTTCAAACATCTCAGGAAAAAATAATGCCAATTTCATACAAACTCCTCCGGATAATTGAAGAAAGAGAATACTCTCAGTTTATTACATGAGGCCTAGATTACCCTTATTCCAAACCTAGACAAAAACATCTTTAAGGGCTGGGGATATAGCTCAGTGGAATAAGCGCCTGCCTAGCAAGCGCAGGGTCCTGAGTTCGATCCCCAGTACCGCCAAAAAAAAAAAAAAAATCTTTAAAAAGTAAATTGTAGGGGACTGGGGATATAGCTCAGTGGAATAAGTGCTTGCCTGGCAAGCACAAGATCCTGAGTTCAATCCCTAGTACCACCAAAAAAAAAAGTAAATTGTAGATAAATACCTATCATGCACATAGCTGCCCAAATTCTAAACAGTTTTGAATCTTAAAATTTTTGACATAGTATATAGGTTGATTTAAAATCAATCAATACAACTTACCATATTAGCAGACTAAAATAGAAAACTATAGTATTTAAG
Source organism: Dinomys branickii (assembly GCA_004027595.1). Classification (NCBI taxonomy): domain Eukaryota; kingdom Metazoa; phylum Chordata; class Mammalia; order Rodentia; family Dinomyidae; genus Dinomys; species Dinomys branickii. Next base: position 23,713 of record PVLD010009749.1, on the reverse strand, counting down.
AAGCAGAAAAATTATCTGACAAATTCCAAAAGCCATTTTCCTGATATAAAGACAAAAATTCTCAACAAGTTAGAAGTAGAAAAGAATTTTCTCAATGTGCTTTAGAGCATCTATAAGAAACCTACAATTAACACACTACTTAATGGTGAAAGACTAAGTTCTCCCTAATATTAGAAATAAAACAAGGATGTACATTTTCACGACTTCTGTTCAGCATTGAACCGGAAGTTCTGGCCACCGCAATTAGACAAGAAAAAGAAATAAAATGTGTCCATGTGTCCATACTGAATGGAAACATTAAAATGTATTTATTCACAGGTAATAATACTAAAGTGCTACCTTTTCTAAATACTATAGATAAAAATAAAAATAAAAACAAGTTTTAAACTACATAGTAAAGAATATTTATATAATATATTTATAGAAGAAAATGAAAGGATAACTGATAATTTTAAAAATTAATTATACCGAAAGTGAAGAATATTGTGGAGCAGACAGGAATATTCAGCACTTCTTTAAATACATCTTGTTTTGTAAATTTAATGTTGGACTCAGGCACATAGCTGTAGGACAGAAATTTTTTATTTCTAAAAATGTCAGAAAATGAAACTAAAATCTAAATATATATTCAGCTGGTCACATAACCACATGGAGAGGAAGAGCAAAAGAACTTCAAAAGTAGAAAGCAAATCATGTTGTTGGTTGAAAGAGTGCTGTTGTTATTCTGAGACTGTTGTGTGTGTATTGTGGGATAACGCAAATGAGTAACTATGTGATATGCACTCATTCCTGTTGCAAAGTAAGCGTTCTCAGAAATACTTAGAGAGAGAGAATTGGACTTCCACAAAACTTGGAGGAATCTGACTGCTGTTACTCAATGTTACAGAAATGCAGCTTGGTGAGCCTGAAAAACTTGGGAACATCAAGTTATGTTTGGCTTCTAAGTAAATGTGAATCTATAATCTTTAACGTCTTTTAGGAAACCGAATATTGGTAGAAATAAGAGACAATGGAATTATATTTCTCTGGGATGTAGAAAACATAACTAATAATGAGAGATGAGCCCAAGTTAAAAATAGTATGGTATGGGCAAGAATCTCACACACCGTGTGTTCAAACATTGGAGGAGTCCAGGCCGACTGAACTCAGGACTGTACAAGGGTTTGGTCTCTGGAAGTTTCCAAACTCTGCCATGGGCCCACTAAGGGCATCAAATGCTTAACAGCCCACTCTTTCACTTAGTAGGTTCATTAATAAATAGTCAGCTCATCAGCAAATGCCCAATTTCACTTGAAAGGTGTATACACTTTTAAAAGAATTAATTACATCCCAAATCTTCACAACCAGACCACAGCAGAACTTTGGCACCAACATGTTTATCTGGAAGGAAAAATAATGGAGACTATATCATTAGAGAGGATAACTACAATAAAAATCTCAAGATTGGAAAGCCTGAACAATACCAATTTACCACAAGAGTCCACAAATTAAAGGCCACATTTGCCAGACATGAAATTTCTGAAAGGATTATCTCTGATGATGAGCCACAGTTGTTCTCAGAAGAATGTCTACATTTTGCCAAAACATGGGATTTTGAGTACTGCAAAGTCAGTCCATAATACCACAAAGCCAGGCCCTCCACAAGGGAGTATGGTTAAAAAAAAAAAAAAAGCTCAAAAGAATGAAACTCTAAAACATATTGGACCAAGCTAAGACTAATGATGAAGGCCCTGCCTCAGACTATTTGGAGCAAGGAATGCATTGTGGGCAACTGTCAGTTCCCTTCCCTAGTTATTACAGCCTTCTCATCTCCCCTCAGTTCTATCATCTATGCATGGAATGCGACAGCCCACGGCAGTGAGTCTACTCCTCACACAAATATTGTAACCCTGAATAAAAGCAGACACAGTAAACAACACACACCACCAAGATTTGGCTTAATTTGGCTTAATCCCTCAGTCTATGTGAAATCCTATCCCTTGGAAGTGAGGGTTGACACCAAACACTGAATCAGATCATGTTCTTGCTGGTGTTCATTTATGTTTAAGATGATGCCATGGTTCTACAGGGAACATACTAGGAAAAGAATCAAGAATTTGTTTAATTAGTTCAGCAACTGTGATTTGAAGAAATTAATATGGGACTAGACCTGGGCCAGTGGAATACAATTTATCTCAGTCAAGGCTCCTTCAGTGGCAAGAAGCAGAAATTGCTCAAGCTCTCCTAAGGGGGAAAAATGTTTTATTGAGTAGAATATAGGGGTGTATCATGGAACCTAAAGGCAAGCAATTTACTTGATTCTCATGAGGGACATAAGTAGGCACTGAAAAGATATCAAGAATCAAGGCAGATTGTGAACCTCATCTCTACTCTTTTTTTTTTGTACATTGTTGTTTATTTCTTCTCTCTGCTCATAGCATAAGTCTTCAGAGCAACTGTCATTGATCCCCACATCCTGGTAATTTCCTATATTTGTGAGTGGGACAAACCATGCAATCCACTTCTAATCCAGAATACAGCAACTGAAACAATATATCACTGCCAAGATTAGGTATACAAGTGTGGCTTCCATCCCAAACACTTTCCCAGTCTTGAAGCCAACTGCTGCGTGATGAGCTGCCCCATGAACACACCTCCATGGCAAGTACTGATGACTCCCCAACCACCATCCCGTGAGGAGCTGAAGTTCCTTGTCCAAAAGCCTATGAGGAAACAAACCCAGTAACAACAGTATGAGTGACTGAGCTTGGGAGAAGATCCCACCTCAGCCTAGATCTATGGTAGATCCATGGTTAGCCTCTTGAGCACTTTGATGGAAAGCTTGAGAGACTCTGGGCAGAGGCACCTATCTCACACACATCCAGATTCCTGGCTCACAAAAGCTGGTAAACTGAATGTGTGTGATGAAATGCTATTAGTTTTGGAGGTAAATTTTTATGTGTAGATTACTAAAACAGATACAATAACAAATACCTAGACGTATGGGAGTGGCTTGGAACTGGGCAGTGGATAAAGATCAAAAGAGCCTTGAGGATCATGTTTAGAGAAAGCCTAAGTCACTGCGAAGAAAGCCCTCCCAGTGAATGCTTCAGAAAGTAAGTTCAGAACAATGAATATTCTTGAAAACAAGTGTTTTCCTCAATTAAACAAAAGAAAAAATCAAAAGACAGAGAATTACTAAAGCTGAAAGATTTTTCTGCACCCAGCAAAACCCTGGTTGAACATAGTTGGGAAAAGAGCTACTTGTGCTTCTTCTTGGTGGCAAAGTTTTCTGACCCACAAATAGTGTGTATAAGCAAACGCTGACCTGTGGGTGGAAAGAGAAGAAAGAAAACAGCAAAGACTGGAACTTAGAGCAAAAAGAGGTAAAAGGGGAAAAGAAAGTTAGAAATATGTAAGAATGTGTTTAAAGTCTAGAAGAAACAGATGATATAATCTGATGATTTATAGCACTAATTTATACCTACTTTTGAAAGTAAAAATTAAAAATTGGAGAAAAGGTTTCAGAATAGTGTTTCTAGTCTTCCACTGAGGTAAACTAGGAATCTGATGATGATTCCTTGGCTTTGCAGCACCAGTGCTTACTGAAGTTGGATAGAAAGTCACCAAAATCAGTAGCTGTGCAACCCCACTCTTTCTCCCATTCCTCACCAAAAATACTTTTCATCGATGTTTTGGTGACAACCCTCTCACATGCATGGGCAGTTCAGCATGCTAATATGATCATTACTAACACTATCAGCCATGGCCACTAAGTCTTGGTCAGGACTTATTCATGGGAGTAAAAGGACCTTTGCTCCATATGGTCATTAAAGTCTCACAATAGTTCAATAATATGGGTACTATTAGTCAATTAAGTAGATGAACAAACTCAACTGAAGCTGAGAAAGATTTACAAAATTTGCCTAAGGATGCACAGATGGAAAAGAAAAGGCTAGAACTTGAATTAACTTCTAAATCCATGATCACTGTGTCCAACAGCCTGTGAGATTTCCTTTGCAGATCACTTAGATCACTGTACTACTGGTTGTGTTTACTTATCTCATTAGTCTACTGCTACAGCCTCTCAGGTCTGCTTTCACTTTACAAAGGGAGAATCTGAACAAATCTAGTGATCACCAGGCTATTGTGTTGATTGCCCTCCAGCTAACATCAACCACTATTTCAGTCACCAACATATGCAGAGTGAATATTTAATAAGAACAAGCTTTGTAGACAATGTGTTTTATGATGACCATAATTGGTGAACAATGGACAAGTATCACACAGGGAACCCCTGATTACATAGAATATTAAACTTATCGTAAGCTGTTAATCTTCTTCTAGTTTCTCAAGATTAAAGTGGACACCTTCCTGATGTGGATTCTCTTACTTGGACCCTACACAAAAGCCAGTGAGTGTTTTTAGGCATAAGCAAAACAGAAGAGGCTGGTGGAGTGCAGGGGAAGGTGAAAAACAGCATACAGTCTGTTGTGCTTATATTGTTTTATGTTGACATCTGATATGATTCCTCTCATCTGTGTTTACATGTCCCATTCATCTGGTTCAACCAGACAGGGTTTTATTAATATTACTGATGGTTGCTATAACGACAACTATATAAATATACTTTGACTCTGAAATTATGACAAGTATTTGGTTGATCACAGTCTGTAAATTGCATCAGAGAGATTATCTCCAGGGGTGAAAGGAAATAGAACAGGACATCACCAAAGGACATGCGCTTTGATCTTATTAGGGAAATTTGCACGGTGATTTCTCCTGCAAAAGTTCCTTTCCAAGGGCTTCTTCTGGAATTTTGGAGCTGTTTGTCCTTTATGATAAGTCACAAGGCAGCCTCGTGGGAAAACTTTAACTCTCAATATTTCTCTCATTCCCTTACCTGTTCCACTTCAGTTCCCCTCGGCCACAAAAACTATCCCCGCCCTCCTTCGCTCTGGCAGTTCACCTGCTCGGGTCATTCTGACATGGGCAACTCCTGCCGTTCAGGCTTCTGGCCTGGACGCCCTCCCAGTCGCTCAGGTCTCGGCCGTTCTGGCCCAGGGACATTTCCTTACCCCACGCCACCCCCGCCAGAAAAAAGAGCTTAAAGGCCCACGCCTTCCTCAGCTCGGGGCTGCCTTGGTCCGCTACGTAGTCTGCTACTCTGTCCCTCCCCCAGTAAAGACTTCTCTCGTGTCAGAAGGTCTGGTCTGGTTCCGTGTGGGTCTCGGTTTCTATCACTTTGAAGAAAAGCCAGGAACTTAACCAGAAACTCCTCCTAAACTATAAGTAGCGTTCTGAGTTTGCATCTTCCATTTTCTTCACCCCCTCTCTCCTAACCTTCGCAGTCTCCTCACTATTCAGGGCATTAATGGAGCGGAGCCAAATACTGGAAACTGGTTCAATTTCCTTTGCTGCCGTTAGCCCTGACTTCTTATTTGACATACTTTTAGACAGAAAATACTTGCTAAAATTTGCACAGGACATTATGATAAGGGAGAAAAAGAGGCAAGATAAATAGGAGAGAAACACAATGGAATCTTTACCATGGAGAAATTTTGGATCTTGCTTAAAGTATAGGGTAACTGAGAGGGTTCCCAAGACCTATGTGTTCTAAAAGTAGAAAAATCCAGAGGAAACCAGGATGAGTTAGCCACTTTGTGAAGTGAATCTAAGAAAGTCACTTCACCCAAATAGACTTTATGTCTCTCAAGGCTAAAATAAAGAAAGACAAATTTGAGACACGTGTAGGAAAATGGATACACCTGCAATATATAACATTGAGAGAAACAACTCAGACACACAAACTTGAATATCACATGGTACTTCTCATCTAGTTAAGCAAATGCAGATTAAGAGAAAAATAAAGGGAGGGTAGAGAAGACAAGAGGACGGATCTCTTCCAGACGGGCAAAGGCCCAGGGCACCAAGGGCAAGGGGGAGGGGGAGGGGTGGGGAAATGGACAGAGTGAAGAGATGTCCTGTAACAGGCCCTAATAACCTCAATGAATGTGGATATTATATGCCATAAATACGAACTAAGATTAATAATGTCAACAAGACTGAAAAGGGGGAAAGAGAAATTAGAGGAGGAGGGAGGGAGGGAGGGGAAGGGAAGGGAATTCAACAAAGACACAAGCTGTATCATGTACATGTACCATGTCCCCAAGAGGACTGTAAAATGCATGTACTGAAAACATGTACTGATAGAATAAAATCTTAAAAATGAAATAACTGATTGCAATTTTAATTCCCCTGCCTTAAGTCACAGCAATCCACATTTGCTGGAACAAGGATAATGCATAGTCTTTTTAAAAGGATTACGCAGACACCAATCATGACTGATTTTAGAACTCTAGCTCTGGAAAAACATGAAGTTGAAACCCTTTGACAGCACAGCTGAATACCCATGACCTCAAAGGCTTAGCTTCTGTCTGGGGGCACCTGGACTCACTGCAACAATGGAATACCATTTAATAAACTGGCTCCCTCACTGTGCCTAAGAGGATTCCCAAGGTATAGCTTACTTGCCGGAAAGACGTGGCTCAGTCAATACTGAACAACCAATTGTGCAACTCCCAATACACAACTACATGTTTGGATAAGACATGCTCAGTAAAATATTTTTATTACAAGAGGTTACAACCTACACACAGAAAAGACAGCACGTAGAGGTGGCACACCCGATGATTTGGTTGAGAAGGGACTGACAGAAGTTAAGGGGACAGCCTAGTTCTGCTATAGCTCTCTGAGCCACCATTCCTCCTCTATGACAGATGCGCAGTGGTAGGGCTTAGAATCACCACTATTTTTAGAGAAATGAGAGTGCTGAGAGTTACAGATTAGAGCAGGGCAGGGTTGTACCCAGTCAGCTCCTCTTCCCCCACTTTGGATATAATAATGGAAAACACTTTCCACCTGGTCTAGCTACCCTCCCCACCCCCACCCCCAGCTAATAAGGGAAAAGATAATAAGATAATAAGATCCTCTACTCAAAGTGCTATGAAAACTTATGGTCCCCAAGCAGATGAGACCAAGGGAGCAGCTGTGACACGGTGAGGCTACCCATAGTCTGCCGCTGTGCTTTCTGTGTTCAACAAGGCTTGAGCCATGGGTTAAACAGTCTCCTCTAAAAATATGTGTTGAAATTCTAACCCTTAGTACCTGGGAATGAGACCCTTCTTAAAATAATGTCTTTGCAGATAGGATCAAATTAAGAATTCACTCAGCATTTGGGCAGGCCCTATTCCAGTAACTACTGTCCTTAGAAGAAGTGGAAATTTAGGTAGGTGTGGTGATGAATGCCTGTAATCCCAGCGCAAAGGGGGCTGAAGCCAAAGGATGTTAAGTTTAAATCCAGCCTGAGCTATACAGTGGGATCCTGTCACCAAAAGAGAAAAAAAAAAGAATTAGACAAAGAGACACACAAGGACACCCTGTGATGACAAACACAGAAGTTAGACTGATGCCTCATAAAGTTGACGAATGTCAAGAATTACTGGCAATCACTGGAAGCTGGAAAAAAAGCAAAAGGAAACAATCTCCCCTACACCTTGATTTGAGATTTTTAGTCTCCAAACTATGAGAGGATAAACTTCTGTTGTTTTCAGTGTGTTTTTTTGTTTTGTTTTTGTGTTGTTTTGCCATCTGGGGATTAAGCCCAGGGTCTTTGAATTGAGCTACTTCTCCAGATCTCTTTATTTTAATTGTTTTATGTTGAGACAGGATCTCACTAAGTCCCTAAACTTTCCAGGCTGGAGTTCAACTTTCAGTCCTCCTGCCTCAGCCTCTTCGAGTTCCAAGGTTACACACCCAGACTAAAGTGGGCATGAGTGAGTGTAGTCAGCCACTCACTTTGGAGCAATTGGTCTCATGCACCCCAGGACACTGATGTCAAAGGCAAGGCCCTGGCCTTGGAAGAACAGTGCAGAAGGAACTTTAGAATCTGAAATTCTTGCCTTGCTGTTCCATCATGCTCACCTTCCCATCATCCTTCAGACCTGTGCCATGGACTTAACACTAAAGTCGAATCTTCCAGGGGCTCTGCACAATCCGCACAAGATAAAAGCAGACCTCCCAAGCACTGCCAGATGTGGGCACTCTCCCACCAGTGGTCTCCTTTCTTATCTTACTCACCATAAGTACAACCAGCTAAGACCACCCTTCTTAAAAAGGATGAACTTAAAAAACGTTCAGGGATAAACAGCTAACGAATGAAATTTATTACCAAAAAGAAAAGACAAGAAAAGAGAAACATACGCTTCTTTCGCACACTTCAGTGAACTCACACAAATTTGGTTTTTGCTAGGCTGAAGGCTCAACCCAAACACCACCTGGGTAGGAAGCCTTTGTTCACTCCTGTGTTATAATGCAGAATTTGATCTTCAAATTGTGACACAGAGAGGCAAATGCCATTGGAATTTCCTGAGTGACGGTAGTCACTCTGTTATGCTAATGATGTGATCCTTGAAGGGTCACTAGATAACTTTAGGATGGGGAATTGTCACTTTTAGTGAGTGAGCATCCAAAGAGGGAAGAGGAACTTGAGACCACGTTTAATCACACAACCAATGATGTAATCAGCCATGTCCGCATGTTGAAGCCCCCACAAAAACTCTGGACACTGGGATTCATTGAGCTCCTGGTCATCGAACACTGATGTGCCGCAAGAGTTGTGTAAACTGACCCCACCGCACAGAGCGTGGAGCCTGCCCTCCCTCACCCTGAGTACATCCTCCATAATAAAACTAACCAGAAATCAGATTAATGGGAAATCCAGGAGGTGCATGAATCCTACAAGTTATTCCAACAAATGATTGACTCTGCGGTGTCATAAAAACCTCCACATTTACAACCACTCAGCCAGAGGATCTGCAACCCTCAGATGGCACCAGATCTGGCTCCTCGGATGGGTCACCGGCAGGGTGACCCTTTAACTTGTGAAGTCTAAAGCTAATGCCAGACAGTTAGCAGCAGAGCTATGCTGCGCTCTACCTAGTTGAGTTGTGAAAGGCGCCTCCCCTCTGCCTCCTCTCCAGCTCATGCAGGAGCCTGTGGTCTTTAATTGCTAGTATATCTTTGTGACACATAGAAAGTACATTCATCTTAGGAAACTGATGCATATCTATGATGACTTTTACTTCCCAGTCCCTTTCCCACCCTCCCTTCTTCCCTCTTTTCCAGACTCCTTTCCATCTTCACAAAGTCTATCTCCCTGTTTCCTACAAATTCCTTTTCACTTTGGGCTTTTTATACAAGAAAAACCACGTGGTATTTATCCATCTGATTTATTTCACTTAGCATTATGATGCCAAAGTGTATTCACTTTCCTATAAATGACACAAATGTATCCTTCTTTATGGCTGAGTAGCACTCCATTGTGTATATACCACATTGTCGTTATCCATGCTGCTGATGGGCAAGTAGAATAACATAATTCGGCTGTCATAAGTTGTGTTGCCATAAGCACAAGTGTGTATATATTACTGTAGCATGATGACTTTAACAATTTCAAGAAGATGCCCAGAAATGGGATAGCTTGGTCCCATAGAATTTCTATTTTTAATATTTTGAGGAATCTCCATACTGATATCCATCCTGGTTGTACTAATTTACATTCCCACCAACAACGTAAAAAGTTATTTCTTCCATGCAGCGTCACCAATCTTTGTTGTCCTTTGGGTCCTTGGTGAGAGCCGTGTGGTAGGAAGAAATCTCCCTGGGTTGTTTTGGTTTATATTTCTCTAAAGACCTAAGATGCTGAACATTTTTTCATGCACTTATTGGCTATTTGTACACCTTCTTTTGAAAAGTTTCACCTCATTTCAATTGGCCATTTTTTCCACCTTTTCTTTAAGTTCTTTGTATATTCTAGACATTAGTCCTCTATCTGACTGACTGGCAAAAGCATATTTTCCCTTTCTGCAGGTTGTTTCTTTGCCCTGCTATTTCCTTTGCTGTGCAAAAGGCTGTTAACTTGCTACAATCCAATATATTGATTTTTGGTGATATTTCCTGTGCAACTGGGCTCTGTTCAGAAAGTCTTTGCTTAGGCTTATGTTTCTAGGAGGTTTCTCAATTTTATCTTCCAGAAAATTCAGTGTTTGCTTTTATGTCTAGGTCTTTGATCCATTTGGATTTGCTCTTAGAACACAGTGTGGGATATGGGTGTAGGTTCAGTCTTTAGCATGTGGGTAACTAGTTTTCCCAGCATCATTTGTTAAACAGGCTGTTTTTTCTCCAGCATGTTTTAGGTCCCCTGGTTAAAAATCATATGGCTATATTGTTTTTTTGTTTTGTTTTGTTTTGTTTTGTTTTTGCATGGCCACAAAAAATCTTCCTCCAAAATCAATCCATGTTGGGTGAGTGAGGCTAATCTCATTTATTCAGATCTATAGTAAACATTTGCCCCAAACCTGACCACTGAGAGTATCCCATCCCTTATTATTACTTTAAGATGCACCTATGATTCTAGCTAGTACAATGAGATCAGATTGACAGAAAGCCCCAAGCTGGCTACATTGATAAGATGTAAGATCTCACATGCCTGGTTCATCTTTGGTGCCATTTGTAGATACTGTTTGAAACTGATGTCAACACAATTGAAATAAGAGCTGAGAGATATTATCCTGGTAACTGTTTTCTGAGACTCTGACTATACCTTCTAGTCATGAGAATCAGCGAATTCTTTTATTCAAGCTGGTTTAAACTAAGAATTCTGTCACTCCCAATCAAGAGAGTCCCGACAATAAACCATCTTATAAAGCACACCCATGACTCTCATTTCCGCCATCACACTCAATAAAATTGTTGATCTGTTTGCCTGTCCCAGCCTCTAGACCACAAGCTCAGAACAGCGATTGCGTTCCATCTGTCTTTAATGTCCCTAATGTTTACTTGGGAGTCTAGAATAGTAGTTCTAGTACTTTTTTAAATCAAATGTCAGATCTAGCCACCTCTTTTACAAGTGTTCATTTCTCCCCTTCTGACCCCACTTTCCTTCCTCTCAACCTCACCCCTGGAACAGAATCAATCTCAGATAACAGAGAAAATTCACCAGCCTAAAAGTGGGTAGAATTTGAATTGTACCCCTGGGTCTGCATTTTTCCCAGACATATAACTTTAAATGATTCTGTTATTCCCCGTTACCCTCAGTTTCCTCATCTGTAAAGCAATATCTCAAGATCTTCCAAAGATAAACCTTTGCTGACTTTAATAGCTGCAAAACAACTAAAAAGAAAATAAAGTAGCAACTGCTAAGATCTGAGTAGAGTTTTCCATGGAACGGCCATTCTGATAGATGATACCTAAAGTATGTAATCAAAGGCTTCAAAAAAGGCAGCTGCAAACGTGAAATGCTAAGTTATAAAGAGGCACATTGAAAGGTGTGTCTAGCTCAGTACCCATGTGTATCATTTTACCCCTGCAATTCACTACTGAAATAACTATGGCAAAGATTCAGGACAGGATGAACTGCAAAAGGTGAAACTGTATCTCACACATACTCTAGATAAGTACTATTCCCACTTCAAATAGAATCATCTGAATTAAATATACTAGCACTTGCCAAAATCCACCCACTGAACAAGTGGTTGAGCCCATGGCCCTGGCACTGTGGTCCCAAACTCAGCAATAGAAAACCATGGTGGAGTCCAGTGAAGGAAGCAGGCTGTGCCTCTCGATTCCTATCAAACGGGAGTGAGACCTACACCTATTGTCTACTTAGGAGATTGCCACGGGCCTCCAGCTTTTGATTAACAATGTATTTTCCTGAAGCTCTAAACCGAAATGTCCTTATCTTGGGCCAAATTTTCCTCAAGGACAAAGGAACGGAATACTGTCAAGAGGAAAAGCCACTAAAACGGACACACGTGTGAATCTGGTACCATCGATCCCCATCCGCCCACTCACCCTGAGTCCTCAGGGAACCGAGACCGAGAACGGCACCTGGATAGCGGCCGCTCTTGTTCTGACCAAAGCCTGAGGCCACACCTCGAGGAAGACAAGCATGTGGGGCAAAGAAGTGACTCCAGTTTTTCAGGCCCTGCTTTATGCTTCTGTATTCCCGGGAGGCACAAGGGAGCGACTGCTGAAACGGAGAGGAGAGAATACAGAGCAAGGGAGAGAGTTTTCAAATTTCTTGTACTAGGCCATCTTCACACTTCGCAATCTTCACACTTTTCTTCTAAAAAGCACCAAATGACACTAGGAGGGAGATTTTCAGGGATAGCTCTGAGCTGCATACACCCTTAGAATGTTAAGTCCTGCTTTTAAGACCTCAGTCTCTTTTATAATGCATGTTCTTATAGGAAAGGAACGTTCTGACCCAGTATGAGCTACTTGAACCCTAGGGTGAAAGAGCTTCTCTCCTTTGTTGAAGTAACTTTGATGAACGAGGGAGCCCGAGGGGAAAGGAAAGGAAGAGAGAGGTAAATGGGAAGGAGAGACACGAAATAAAACTGTGCACAGAGAAGGGGGAGGCTAGGATGACTTCGTTCGCAACTTTGAAAACACTGTCCTAATATCAAAAGGTTCTTTTTCGTAGTTTGCTTTTTCACTAGTGAGTGTTTGTAATACAGAACACGGAGGTTGATGGGGGGGGGTGGGGGCAGATACACACAAGACATCTTGATCATTTTCAAACCCTCCACACCCCCTCCCTCTCTTCCCCCATCCTGGCCCCTGCCCCATCTCCAAGAGTCTACCTGCTAGTTTCCTAGCATCTCCCATTTATTGACTAATGTTTCAGGTTTCTCATATAAGAAGAAATGTGATATTTAACAGTTTGGCTTGTTTCACTTAATAAAACGATGCCCTGTATCATCCATCTAGATACGACCCTTTGAAAGTATCTACCAATGGGCACTTACAAATCAACCAAAACTCATTTCTGGAGAGAATTCCTGCAGCTTGTAGTGAGACATCCTGCAGTGGCATCACTCTTCAAAAATCACCAGAAAACTCCTATCTGAATTGCCTGTTTCTTTCTCTCCCTCTACCAAGGCATAACCTGGGACTGCTTCCGACAGAATTAAACAAGCCTTCCTCTCTACACAGGCTGTGGAAGCCTACAGCTCCTCGTTCCCTACTTTGAAGTTCTTGGCTTTTACAACCTGGACTTCATTCTGCAGCCTCTGAATCCTTAAGCGGTGCCCACACGCGCTAGGAAAGACTGCCAATTTTCTCTTGGGATACGAGCACCCTCTGGTGGTCAATGTCTCTATTGCGGTCTAACCTCTGCCTCTCTACATAAGGTCGTCTGCTAAGTGGGCTGTCATAAAACCTTCCAGATGGAAACTATTTCAGGATATCTCTTGGTAGCAAAATGGTGCCCTGAGCTCAGAGTTATAAGGCCTGGGTTTACAGCTCCATGCTATTATTAACTATTGTGTTAGCTTTGTCTAATCTCTCTCAGCCGCGTTTCTATTAAAAATATGAAAACAATGTCAATATTATTGATAAAATGAAAATACCTACTAATTCAGAGGAGCACTATATACATGGATATGAGGCACTATTACAGGTTATGAGCTATATACAAATCTCAGGTCCAAGTACAAAGCTTTTAATACTATATTCTGGTAGCCCCGGCACACATTTTATGTATGTCGTGTTTGTAAATCTGTAACGGGTTTTCCCCAGATCGCTGCCTGCGACCTTTCTGTAGTGCCCTGTTATTCCATGCCCATGTTACTGCCCTGGCCTGGTACTTCTGCCTCTGGTTTCTCCTCAAAACCACCTGGCCAAGTGTCCTATTACCCTGCACCACGGTGTCTGGGAAGCCACTTCCCAGGTTTGGAGCCAAACACCACTTCCCATGAACAGGAATCTACAAGAACCAAAGACAGCACACACAAGTGGGCCTTCCGGTGCCCTTGAAATTCCTTCCCGCCTTCATCTTGGCTCCTTGAAGGCTACTGGCCTTGTGGCTTCTCCTTTCCTGTAGGCTCTCAGGCAAGGTCATAATAGGGACACAGGGTTTTTATCATCGGGCTTCTGTCTACCTTTCCTACCTTGCCCTACTTTGCCCCTTTGTATGTGTGCCCCGCTCCCCAAACCAAACCACTTGTGGTTCTGCCCAGTGCCTCCCCGTGCCCCCAGCTCTGCTGCACATGGGCCTCCTCTGCCCAAAGCAAACTCGCTGCACTCTGGCTAATCCTTTCTCCACCTTACACACTTAGGCCTACCCTGACCTAAAGGCCTCCATCCCTCCTCCACACCTCCATTCTGGGTTAGGCACATTTCCATGATCACCATGGGATCCTGAGTGTCACTCTCATGACACTTGTCACATGGCAGCCATCTCTTACCAGTCTCTCTCCTTCTGTCACTTACACCCCCCTTGGCTCTCCACAGGCAGTCAGTGTAAACTGGTGAATAAATTTTGACTGCTGTGTTATCAAATGCAAAGGACACTTTTTTTGCACTTGATTTCTCAGCAGCACTGACCGACCACTCCCTTCTGCACACTTAAGTGTTTGCAGTGCCACTGCCTCCTGATTCTTTCTCAGCTCAGTTTCCTCTGCTGGTCGGATGTGTTGTGGTGCCCACCGCCCTGCCCTTCCCTCTTCCTTCGGTTTACTCTCCCTGACTGGCCTCTTCTGGTCCCCAGTGTATCAACCTTCACAAGTTTATGTTTCCATACATCTTGCTTTTTTTTTTTCAGAAATTCTATACACACACTAAGTAGCTTTGATAGATTTTTATTATATATTACTGTGGTGTAAATGTTAATATCCACCCTATAATTCATGTGTTGGAACCTAATACCCGAAGTGATAGGACCAAGAGCTGAGCCTTCTGGGAAATGCTGAAGACCTGTAGAAACGAGGCTGACAGGAGCTGCCCAGCCCCTTCCGCCCCGTGAGGGCACGGTAAGGAGCAGCCATCTTTGGAGCAGACAGAGAACCCTCACAGACAGTGAACCAGATGACACCTTGGTCTTGGACTTCCCAGCCTCCAGAACTGTAAGCAGTAAATCCACATTGTTTATAGATTACCTAATCTAAGGTATTTTGTTACAGCAGCTCAAGGGGACTAAGATACATATGGGTCAGAAATCAAACATGATCCAGACATAGCTTTCCAGTTTTATGTTCTCACTCCCAGTTTACTCTTGTTTTAGGGCTTTCCCGTTTCCTTCTCAGCCTCAGAACCCACCCAGATGGTCAAGCCCAAGCTCCACAAATTGCCCTTCATATCTTCTCCTTCCCTTGCCTTTCGATCACGTCATCAAAAAACTCGCTTAATTCTGTCTCCAAAAGACCCACCACGTTCTGTCACTCTCTGTACCCCGACTCCTCTGGTTTTCTTCTAAGCCACTGTCATCTCTAATATGGGCCTCTGGACAGTCGTCTTAGTGCCACTTTCTCCCCTCTCATCTGCTTCCGCGTCCCACTCAAAGGGGACACAAGGAGGTAGGTTGGAAAGCTGAAGCAGAGGTACTGCTGCCAGTTTTCCTCACTTGAGATGCTGTCTTCCAGGTTTCTCAACAGTAACATTACTGCTTAACTTTGGGATTAATAAATATTCTGTGGAAACATGATGTGAGACTACCTAAAATACAGTTTGTCACCCCACTCCTTCCACTCATTCGTTTTAGCAGTCGTAGGTGTTCTGTGTCTCATTATTCTTCTGATGGTTGATAATGGTGACTGTGTAATACCGTCATCCCTTCTATATTTCTTGGTGACTCCGTTATAGGAAGTGCTTTCTCTTCTTATTTATGCATATCTATTGGGATGCCTCTTTCCTATTTAATTAAATAGGTTCTCATTGGCAACTACCACAGTTTACTTTGCAACTTGTCCTAGATTTGGCCAGCAGGACCACTTACAGCTACCTTTGTGTTCGTACCATGCCTCCATTTTTTATTGAGCATTTTATCTTTTTAATACAACAAACTAACCTAGGCTTATATTATACTTTTCCACACTCAGCCCTATAGTCTTCCATTTCTACTAGACAGAATAATTGGAAATCAAGATTTGGGCAGAGTGGTATAAAGCATTGCTATTTCCAGTCCATTTCACTGGGTGCAACTAAAAAATATATGCAAATATATTGGCACATATGTAATCAGCACATAAATATGCATACCCACAAACAAATATGCATACTAAGTTCATACAAATACCTCCAACTCCAACCCAAAACCACATGGGCCATTGCATTTCAGATTTGTCCCTTTCTATACTTTTTTCTTCCTTCTCTGACAGTACAAAAACACTTTTCAAACACCCATTTTGAAATTAATCTCTTGACTCTGACAAGTGCTACCCACTCTGATCAGGGCACTGACTGCACTTAGGCTCAGCCCTGATATCTCTCTTTTGTGCTAGCTTCACACACGTCACCATTTTAATGCTCTGAACAGTGGTACTGAAATACAAGAGCAGCTCTAGAACCTGTGCAGTATACGTGGTATGATATATTCTCCATAAATATTTGTTGAGTACATGAATTGGCTCATGCACGCACGCTACATATGCAGGATCCTGAAGTATTTACTAGTCATTGGAGAATCATGGGTGGTGGGAAAAGAGGAGAGAGCAGATCAACTAATAAACAGCGCTGAAGTAGGTCCTGAAATCCACTCCAGGAGCGATCAAGTGCTGTGCTTTCATGGGCCCTTCCTATGAAAAGATCCTCACAAAGGAAAATGAGTACAAGTCTTTCTATATCAGAAGAGTTAAAATTCAAAAGATGGATGCATGCTAGAAGGCAAGACTCTCAAAACTCTGAACACCAACCTACAGAAAGAAGGAGAACTTCTAAAGCCAATTAGAAACAATATGCCAAGGGAACATAAAAAGACTTCCCAGGAAAGACAACATCTAGCCTGCAAAAATTAGAGAACAAATGAAAAACATTAGAGTAAAAAAGAAAAAGAACAAACAGAAAACTCCTGAAAGTGGCTGCACCAGTGAGATTGCTTACTCACCTAAGAAGACACGGGCCCAACAGAATCCCATCATTGAAAGCAAAGTAACAGCCACTAGCAGACGTGAAGCTGAATGTTCCTGGGTATCCAAAGCCACGGCAGGAACTTTGTTACCAGCCATATTCCTTTCATCTTCCTACCAAAAGGAAGTAATGTCAAAGAATTAAAAAACATCAGCCTCCCACAATTCAAAGACCCAATACAAAACTGGGTATCTGAGATGAATACACACTTCTCAGATAAAGAAATACAAATGGCAAATAAACACATGAGAAAATGTTCAACATCATTAGTCATTCATGAAATGCAAATTAAAACAACACTGCAATTCCATCTCTCCCCAGTAAGAATGGCTCTCATTAAGAAATCAACCAATAACAAATGCTGGCGAGGCTGTGGAGAAAAAAGAACCCTCCTCCACTGCTGGTGGGAGTGTAGACTGGTGAAACCACTGTGGAAATCAGTTTGGAGATTCCTCAGTAAACTAGGACTAGAGGTCCTATTCAATGTAGCTATTCCCCTTCTGGGTATTTTCCCAGAAGATCTGAAAACATCATATCACAGTGATATATATGCACCCCTGTTTATAGCAGTACATCTTGTAATAGCTAGATCATGGAAGCCACCCAAATGTCCATCCACTGAGGAATGGATAAAAACATGCACTATTTTTACACAATGGAATATTACTCAGCTATAAAGAAAGATAATCTCGGGCTGGGGATATAGCTCAGTGGAATAAGCGCTTGCCTAGCAAGCGCAGGGTCCTGAGTTCGATCCCCAGTACCGCAAAAAAAAAAAAAAAGAAAGAAAGATAATCTCTAGGCTTTTATAAGAAAATGGACACAACTAGAGACCATATTCATAAGTGAAATAAATCAGATCTGCATGTGTAAACACCAGATTATCTCACTAGTGTAAGAACCTGAAAGAGTGAATAAAATCTAGGAGGTATAATAGACATCGTGAAAGGGAAGGAAACTGCTCAACAGGAAAAAACAACTGAGATGAAGGACAAGAGGAAAGAAAGAAGGGGGAAATATGTGTATACGTATACACAGGATAGCTAACATAGTTGTACTATCGACTTTTATCACTCTATTGAAAGGAACAGTTAATGTTTAAGCATATGATCAATCTTACATGCCTATATTTGTTTATCTGAGTATCCAAATTGAAGATATCAATATGTAATACAACAGCCATTGTTAATTTCCTACCACCTTGTCTGAGATTCTGTACTGCTTGTATTGGTTTTGTGTTATTTTCTAAAGGCATGTGTGTTTGTTAAGGTGTTTTCATTCATCTTTAAAATAAAAAGTAAAAAAAGAGGAAGTGATGTCATTCTTAATGATCAGATAAATTATGTGAAATCTCAAAGAAACACAGGCAATGAGTATGTCATTAGTGAAATCGTGACATACATAATGTACACTCCATATAATGTAAGACACTCAGCCACTCTACAAGTTTGAGACTGTGGTATCCTAGAAGCTTGGCAGAGCACCCTGGTAGATGTATACTCTGAACTGTGGAACTCTGCATCTGCCAAAATTGTTTGTATGAATCCAAGCACAACTAGCCAGCACACCTCTGGATGAAATCTTTCCTTTAATACCGATCTCTCTGCATGACTTCCAGAGTACCTAACAGAGATTTCTGTAATGCTGTGTAGTGCCAGTAACCATGAGGTGAATCCCTCTGAGCAGAAAAGTATGATCTATTGAGACTGTTTTATGAATAAATCTGAGTGATGCACTACAAAATGTTTTATAACCACCTCTCTGTGGGGTGGGGGAAGGAAGTGGTGATTTGTAGCATTTGCCAGTTTCTGTGATATAAATGCTCCCATTGGGGAGAATTTCAAGATATAATCATGTCACCAAACAAGGAGTTAGGGAGAGATATATACAATAATTTTTGTCAGTCAGTGCTAACCAACTGCAGTAACTTTCAGGCCAGTGTTATCTAATGTATTTTTATTCTTGATTCTTCTTTTATACAAGTGATATATAGTTATTCCTTAGTTAATAAATGACCTGTTTAATGAATATTGGCACGTATGACCTGCTGCTTGGACTTACTTTTTTTGTACAGTTCTGTACCTTTTACTTGTGGAGCCTCAATGTCTACTTATACCTTATTTATATAACACTATTAACACTAATTTTTGCTGATTATACTGTAGTGATTATATAGTTATACATAACAGTGCTACATGTAAGAGCTATTCAAATAAAAGCAATCAAGTTGGAGTTTCCTTTGACTATTTCTTGTTCTGAATATTGTAATATTCATACTGTATACAACTTTCATGTAGCAATCCATTCATGTATTGACCTAATGTCGGTAACAGAACTCAGTCATGAAATGAGAAGCGTCTGCGCTGTGCAGTTCTTAATGTGTAACCATTGTTAGTGTGTAGTGTATAACAGTGGTTAATGTAGAGTAAAAGTGATTCTTAGGTTGTTTTCTGCTTGTTCTTCAACAGAAAATAAAAGGCATCGGCTACCTCTTCTCACTTCATAAGTATTTCCTATGCATAGAGTGACAGACGAGGGCTTCATTGTCTATCTGACAAAGTTTCTGTCTCAACGTTGGCATTCTAGTCCCTCCACACCGTGCATTTTGTGGTATGTGTTCATGCCACATGGCAAAATGCTTTGATTCTTAGGGCCTAAGATTCAGTTCGGTGTATATAACTGAAAGCTTACCCATCTGTGTTTTTTAATGATCCTTAAATAAATAGCCTTCTTTAGTATCATGTAGTTCATTCCTTATTATACACTTTTGCTCAGTAATCTTTATTTTTTAATAATAATATCATACTTTGTAATGCATTAATATTTGAGTTAAAATTCTCTGGACAAGTTGCTTTTTTGGCAATTGTTCTTGTATCTTATAACATTTTAGGGGGGGTACTGGAAATCAAACTCAGGAACTTGCACTTGTCAAGCAAGGTGCTGCACCACTGACCTATATCTCCAGCCCTACCCTATAATTTTTAAAAATTAGATGGATGCATGTGTGTTAGATCTCTTCTGGCTCTTCCTGTGAAATCAATGAAAAGGCCATACCTGGATGCACAATGAAGCCATCTGTATGTCGGATGCTGGGATGTTGTTATTAAATTCCTGAAGGAAATAAGTTTTATAACTAACATAAAACAGAATAATGAAGGAACCAGTTATAATGGTGGGCCTCAGTTTATAGTGCTTTACACTTTTCAAAGAGCTTTCAAATGCTCTGTGCCTTTGTGGACTTTTGCCAACATGTGTTCTTCAACCTAAAGTGCAGCATCTTCTTACATGGTCCAGAACCTTGGCATAAAAGTTTCCAAAGCAACACAAGGATAAATACTAAGAACTTGACGTTGGAGGAGAGAATGAAATAGGTAACTGTTCACATCAATTTTGGCTTTAATATAACGGATTACAGTCATATCAAGGGAGAAAATTTTCCAAATATTTATTTAAACTTGTCTCCAAGGGCAGAAATCATTCACTGCTTCATCACATACAAAAAAGATTACTTCAGTGGATGGTGCATGTAGTTGATATGCGTAGCCAAAAACACAAAGGGAAATACTTTTGGAAGTTGACTTAGGCTCCTACAATAGGAGAAGATTATGGCATAAATAACATGGCTTCATATCTAACTCAATGGAGCTTAAACACCCACAGTAATCTTCCAAGTAATCCAGTAGCAGAAGTAGGAGAATCATGAAACAGTGCAGAGATGGAAATCAGGTGACTTGGCCCCAAACCTCAAAACCAGAGAGCAGCTGGTACGTACCATTCCCTGTGGTGCAGCTAAGGCTTGCAAAGACTATTGCTGCCTTTTAAAGGCCAGGTTCACATTACCAACCAGTGGCAATTCATCTGCCCCTGAGGCAATTGTCTAAATGCCTCTCATAGAGGCAATGATAGATGCAGTCTCATAGAAGATCTTCTGTATATAAGACAGTTCATAGAACTATAGAAACATCCTTTGCTTTCAGTGCTAATAGGGTCTTGTTGAGGAGAAAAGTACGTACAAGTAACCAGCCCCAATGGGACACTAAGGGAGCTTCAGGAAAGGAGAGTCAGGCCTTACAACAGTTAAGAAAACCTCCGTGGAGATCACTGAGCTGGATCCGGGTCTTGAAGAGAAGCTGGATAGAGGAACAACTAGAAAGACAAAGAACAAGGTAAAGAGGACAAAGGAAGAGAAAGTAAAGAAAGACTGAGGCAAACTGCAGCAAATGTGGAGAGGCAGAGACAAGCAGTGGACATGCGGGGAACTTTTCAGTGAACCACAGAGGCCAGCGAGGCCACTCTTTTAAAAAACAGTGAAAATAGGAATGCTAGATTTCCTTTAAGTAGTACATTCTCCTCTGCCTGCTACAGCATCAAAATCCGAAGTCAGGGTAGGTACAAAGGTCCAGAGGCTTGAGGAATCCTTTTTTTATATAGTGTGAGCACGGCTAACAAAGTATGAACACAGTATAGAAAATGCCAATGGGTTTTTAGTTATTTCTCATAAAAGAGAAAGTGTTGTAAACTGCATTCCATTCAGCCGTCCAGTTAAGACAGAGCCCAAAGCAGAAGAAACAGATCATGTGTTGGAGGGACAGTGATAAGGCAACCAATACTTATTGCCTATAATATTCCAGGCATGGTGCTATATCAACCTGATCTCATTTTATACTCACAGAAATCTCATGTTACTTATTACAGTAACACAAAAGCCAGAACTAGAAAGGCTAGAGGTAGATATTTCTAGATTCAGGACTGGCTGAATCCATGGGGTCAACTGATATTACCAGGACTCTGTTTTCATTTATCAGCTCCCTTTGTCCCCAGCTACTGGCTGCATTCCCCATTGCTCTTGACACATCCCAGGGATTTAACCGCCAGAAGCTCCAAGCGCACATGCTTACATTGACAGGTGAAAAGAGAGAATAAAACCCTTTCTCTCTGGGTCACTTCCTCCTTGCTTTCCCTGTCCTTTCCCTCTCCCTCTCCTGGAAGGG
Organism: Dinomys branickii; assembly: GCA_004027595.1. Taxonomy (NCBI): domain Eukaryota; kingdom Metazoa; phylum Chordata; class Mammalia; order Rodentia; family Dinomyidae; genus Dinomys; species Dinomys branickii. The sequence goes on along the minus strand of PVLD010009749.1, from coordinate 1,775 downwards.
CTCTGAATGGTCCTTCTAAGTCTTCTATACTGCAGTCACACCGGACACCCTAAGGGCCAAGTCTGGGTCGTGAGAGCAGCCCTCCTCACCCGAGACAGGTAGGTAAGTGGACTGGCACACCCACAGCACCATACGAATTCCCAGTAGAGAGCAAGCTGCCAGGCAAAGATCCATGTCAGACAAACACTATTTAGTGATGAGAAAACTAAGGCCTACTGTGGCTGGCTTGGAAAGCAAGCTTTGGAATAAAATAGGCCATTGCTAAGCCGGGCTCTTGGAAGGAACTAAGCCTTAGCTCCACCTGGAGAGTTAACTCAAGATCCAGGTTGAACAAGAACTGGGGATCTTTTTTAATCTCCTCAACTAATTCTACTATACTAGTATACTAACCCTAATATACTAGGATTAGAACCCCCACCCTAAGGACTAATCCCCAGTTAATGCTCAGCCTCAGGCTGCATGAAGTGTTCTCCTCAGCCCCTTTCATCATTCAGCTCTAAATGCCAAACCGAGCACTGTACTTGTCCGCTTCTCTCACTCTTCTTCACATCATCCCACCTTCACGGCTGCAGTCCGTGGCACATCACTCGCTACAGCAGACACTCCATAAGCATTTGTTAAACGTATCTGATGCCTCTCCTGGAATAATCCCACAGAGGTTCCTGCTAGAATAAAGGGCTCACAGGAGAAAACAATAAGACCCTCTTCGTGATGTGGCCGAGGTGAGTCTGATAGGAAGGAAGAACGAGGAAGTGAGCAGTAATTTACTGCCTACATTTCTGAGTCAAAGAAGAAACAGGGGGCAAAAAAGCAGAGCTCAGGAGGGAAGATTATCATGCAGAACAAATTAATTTTCAAATTAGCATAACCCTTCAAGCCAGCTCTTCAGCTCTCATTCTGCCAAGTTCTTTAATTATGACATCCCCGTTCCCCAATTAAAGGCTAATTAAGCTTGTCAGCACCTTTCTAGAATAGTAACTATTTATTTAAAAAGTAAGGATTTGTCACATTGAAATCCTGTATGGAAATGCAGTATATTTTAATGATTCTTTGATCTCTCACTTCATTTGACTACAACATTCTAAATAAGACCTTTAATCTAGTCAGAAGTTTAGTTTTGCTGTAGCCAAGCCACTGTGCTTTTGGTATTAAAAGCTGTTGTTAGAACTATGCTAATGAAACAACTATTGTTTCTGCCTTCCTTTTAGTAATTTCTGCTTCTTTCCAACTTGACACTCTCCAACTTCCATTTTCCCCTGCAGTGCTGCTGAGCCATGTTTCATCTCTAATATGGAGCTGGGTGCAGGGCAACTTTGATTTTTCCTACGTGGCTGTCTCTGTTTCCGAAGATTGCTCCATTTCAGCTGCATTGAGATTTATCTTTACACTGCACCTGCCTCAACACTGTGTGGCGTCCCAGCATGGGCCGGGCTCCCTAATATTCAAGCACCTGTCTGCCACAGACCATTGGCGCGAGCCCGGAACATCTGCTATTTCCTCATGTTCCTCCTGACCTTCAGTGCCCACTCCCTGCTAGACTCAAGCTTTCTTCTGTCCAGAGGGCGTCTAGGTTTTGTTTTTGTTTTTGTTTTTGTTTTTTATTTTAAAGACAAAAGAATGGAGACATATGAACCAGAAAAGCCATAAACAATACAGAAAATACAAAGTTATACAGAATATAGTAGGGAATTAGAACTGGATGTTGTATTACATAGTTATCTTCACATTAGTTAACACAAAAACATTAAAGGAAATACCAAATTATAGAGAAGATA